>JZKD02S1719906.1:79693-119535 GCA_000966675.3 Picea glauca
ACACATAAACCCTCTTGCACATTTCAACACATGAAGCAAGGTCCTGTTAAGATTTATTTTATGAGATAGAGGGTGCTTGCATAGCATAACAAGTTAGCCTTCTATTTTCAGATCACTGAGACACTTCAACTTTTTTCCTGTCTCATTCTCAACCAAAGCTTTCCATTTCTTAAAAGTATCAAAAACATCAGATTTTTATTGAATGCAATAAACCCAAGTTTTTCTAGTTGCATCATCAATGAAAGTAACATAATAATGAGAGCCACCAAGAGATGATACCTGAGTTGGTCCCCATACATATGTATGCACAAGCTCTAACATTTCACTCTTCTTTTCTTTTCCGACTCTGATAAATCTGACTCTCTTATGTTTTCCATAAACACAATGCTCACAAAAGTCCAAATCAATTTGTTTAAGATCTGGCAACAAATTTATTTTGTGAAGTATCTGCATCCCCTTCTCACTCATGTGTCCAAGCCTATGATGCCACAGTGTTGTATCCACTCCTGTAGAAGCTAAAGACATAGAAGAGTTACTATTACCAGTACATAAATACAATGTAGATACATTCTCTCCTTTTGCTATCACCAATGATCCTTTGATGACCTTCCATGTCTTATATGTAAATATGGATATGGAACCTTCACTTGCCAACTTTCCTGTTGAAATTAGATTTTTCCTTAGATCAGAAACATGTCTTACCTCTTTCAAAAACCATTGGTTTCTATTGTTTTGCTTTATTTTTACCTTTCCCATTCCAATAATTTTTCATGGTGCATCAACACCCAAATGAACCTGTCCAAAATAATCTTGAACATAATCTAGAAAATGTTTCCTATGGGGTGTGGCATGAAATGAAGCCCCTGAATCTACCACCCAAGACTCAGAAATATTATCTACATAAAGAATCAAACCATCTTGTAACACATCACCTCTTACATTTGCTACTTGATTTCTCTCTTGTTGTCCATCTCTTTGTTTCTTTGGAGCTCTCTAGTCTTTTTTCATATGTACTTTCTTCCCACAATTCCAAAACTCTATCTTTCCAAGCCTGGATTTGGATCTTCCCTTCCTATAATTCCCGTGGTTCCTTGAGCCCTTTCCTCTATCCTTTTGTCTTCCCCTGTTCTCCATGTTCAATGCATTACCTGATGTCTCACCTGTGATTTTCTACCGTATTTCCTCACTAAGGATAACACCAACAACATCATCAAATTTTAAAGTATTTGAACCAAAGACAGAGTTACTTACAACCATGACCAAGTCGTTCCATCTTTCTGGCAATGAGCATAAGATTAGAGGATCCCTGACCTCATCATCAAATTCCACTTTTATATAACTTAGTTGATTAGTAACAGTGTTAAATTCATTTAAATGATCTGCAACAGACCCACCTTCTGACATCTTCATATTAAATAATCTATGCATTAGAAATACCTTATTGGATGCTAACGGTTTTTCATACAATTTAGCCAATGCATCCATCAAATCCTTTGTTGTCTTTTCTTTCAAAATATTGAAAGCCACCGACGCTGTCAGACTTAGCCATATCGTTCATAGAGCCTTTCTGTCAAGAATCTCCCATTCTTCGTCCTTCATAGCCGTCAACTTCTTTGTTATTCTGCCCAATGGTAGGAATAGATCCTTCTGATATAAATAATCTTCCATCTACATCTTACATAACTGGTAGTTTTGGTCGTTAAATTTCTCGACCCTAAACTTTCCATCTTCCGACATTGCTCCCACTCAAACCACAAACCCTCTTTTCCTGCGAGTTACCTTTCCCTTTGATACTAGTTGTTAAAAAAACAAGATCGCAGAGCAATAAAATAAAACAAATGCGGAAATAAAATACAAAAGATACACAATACAATAGAGACACATATATACATGGTTCACCCAGTGTGGGCTACGTCCACCAAATAAATTTCCAGGTCCTTCCTTTATTATTATCCAACAATCGAAGGGATAAAACCTACAACAAACCCGTTGTAACTTTCTCTTCTTTCTCTCACAGTATGCTCTCTCAGAATGCAATATTCACTTTCATACTTAGCCACAATACATTTCCCTCATAAAAGAGGGTTGCCTTCTAAGGCAAAAAACCCGAACATAATTTCTATCGTGAGATCTGCGACCTTATAATGAACGACCCAGATTTACAATGAAATTGCAATATACTTTTACAAGGCAATTTTTCCTTCGGGGCCCGCTTGCCCCCAGACCCCTAGAAGGGGTAACCCCCCTTTGCACTCCCCTACGTGAAAGAGTGTACATTCTTATGGGGTGTAAAATATTCATGGGGTATAAACACAACTGAAAATAAAGACCTCTAAATCTTGAAGATAATCAGGCTCCACAACCAACATTCCTTCCCACTGAAAAAGTGCTCCTCACACTGGTTAAGGCATGCAAAGGAGTGTAAATTTTAAACCTTTGAAGTAAAGAAATGCATGTAGATTCTTAAGGAAAACATAATTTAATCAATGGCTCATACATAGTACACAAAGATTTATACCGGAAACCCTCAATCGGGGAAAACCTTTTTTATATTCATTATATCTAATTTCACCATTCAACATACAATATATACAATGTTTCTAGGTATTCCATAGATACCAAAACCCTAATTCATTAATACGAGATTAATTTAGAAAACCGCTAAAAATAACAAAAACTGCCCAAAAACATTTTTTGGAGCGCTACCCCAAACCCTGTCAGCCCCGGGCTACCACCCGGTGCCGAATGCTGCCCGTAACTAGGGGGGCCATACCTAGGACCCCCCTAGGAAGCGCACGATGCACATGACACAAAGATCACTACTAGAGGGATCGTTAGATGCAGTTGTCGAATCTGACGCACCCACACACACACCTACAAAGAATATAACACATACCCAACAAGGAGCTTCTATAAAGGAGAAATTTGAAATGAACCTCCTCCAATATTACACTGCGCCTAAGAAGCTTCGGTCCTCGGTTACACTTTTTGGCTCAGGACAATTTACAATTACATCAATTTTGGAAGGATCAATTTTCAATTTTCCTCCTCCTACAGTATGACCTAAGTAAACAAGTGCAGTCTTGCCAAATTAACATTTAGACATTTTTACATACAACTTTTCCCTTTGCAAAATATCCAATACTTGATTTATATGCCTCACATATCCATCCCATGTCTCGCTAAAAATAAAAATATCATCTAAATACACAATCGCAAAGTCATCTATGAAAGGCCTGAATACATCATTTATCACATGCATGAAAGTTGTTGGAGCATTACAAATCCCAAACGGCATAACTAACCACTCAAACATGTTTGGTTTTAAATTAGTCTTCCATGCATCCTGTTATGTGACCATGATTTAATGATATCCACTATGCAAATCCAACTTAGTGAAATAAACAACATTCTTCAATTGATCAAGTAAATCATCTATACGAGGAAGAGGGTATCAATTTTTCACCATGATTTTATTTAAGGCCCGATAATCAACACACATTCTCCATGTGCCATCTTTCTTTGGCATCATCACGATTGAAGAACCACAAGGAGATGAACTGGGTCTGATGACCCCTTGATCCAATAAGCCTTGTACCTACTTATTGATCTATGTCATCTCCAAAACTAACATCCTGTACATGCCCACATTAGGAAGAGGATAATTCTGCTGAAGATGTATCTCATGTTGGATTTCCCTCTTAAGAGGTAATCCACCTGGTTCCTTAAAAATATCATCATACTTAGAAACAATATCAATTAGTTTATTTTTATGAGATGGATCACATCCTTGGAAAGCGTTGGATGTCTCGACATTTTTCTCTCTTACAGTCATGAGTACATATCTCTTATTAGTGTTTATAAGTATTTTCATTTGTCCCACACTAACAAGTGTTGTATTTACCCTCATGTTGTGATCTCTAACAATACATTCCACTCCCCCCTTAGTAAGGTGGTATTTGTTCTCATGACGAAAGAAGACTATTTTTCTATCATAAAGATAAAGACTTCCCAACACTATGCCACATATATCAAATGGTACAACATCCAATTCCACTTCATCAATCAACTTTGAAACAATAGAAAATCTGACCCTACATTTTTTGGTGACATTAAGTTTTTCTTTATCACATACCCAACCAAGAGGATAAGGCTTTGGATATCGTTTTGATACAATATCCATCTTCTTGATAAGTGCTTCAGATATTAAGTTTACTTGGGAACCCAGATCAAATAATGTATCTATCTTAGTGTGTTTAGATACAACTCTTATGTGACATAATTCATTCCTCTTTCATTCATCATCATGAGATTCATTATTGGAACTTGAACTACCATGAAGGGAATATTTACCTTGTACTCCAACCACTGTGATATTTCCTTCATCTCTTGAATCAGAACCAAGATCTTGTTGCACTGTAGCAACGACTTTTGTCTTCCCCTTTCCACCGAACTATTGCAGTCTCTTCTCTGGATGCAGTTTCCAACAATGTTCATCATCATGATGACTTTTCTTTCAATGAGTACAAGATGGATTTCCTCCTTCTTTTGTCACTGTGGCGGTCTTCTTGTAATTCCTTTTAAACTTCTTGAAATTTTTATGTGAGAGATTAGAAGGTTTCTTCATGGGATCTTCTTTAACATGTTTCCCCCTGTTCTCAAGATGAGTGGCTTGCACACAAACTTTGTCAAGACTAGTGGGGTTAAACAAGAGAAAAGTATGTTGAATATAACTGTGAAGTGTGCCAATATACTTCATTAAAGTTTCATAAGAATCAAAAGGAATGTTCAATGCAAGAGATTTCTTCCTAAATTCTTCTGTGAAACTTTGTACAATTTGACCTTTACTTTGCCTTAAATTTTTCCATTCCATCATTTCTTTATGTAAATACCCTAATGGACAGAACTGCTTCGTTATCTCTGATTTAAATTCTGACCATAAGGAAAGAATATTAGCACACTTAATTATGTCCCAAAGCTTGCTCTCCCACCATATGAGAGTGATGCCCTCCAACCGAAGAGAAGCCAGTTGCACTTTAACTTCCTCTTCATCAATATGTTGAACACGACAATATACTTCAACCGAAGCATCGCCATCTGCATGTGCTTCATTTTTCTTCCATTTCTTCTTCATCCTCTTCTCGTAATCCCAATACATTTGTTTGACCATTTCTAACATGCGATAAAAGACCATGTGAAAGTTTTCCTCCTGTTCATCACGCTTGTCCTCTTCTACCATTTTATTCCTTTGGGATGCATGGCCAACTTCGGGATTGAAAGTCTTAAGAGTTGCTTCACCCTTCTTATGATTGGCCCTAGTAAGAATTCAAACTCAATAAATTCAAGTCAATGATGACTGCTTTGATACCAACATGATCCGGGATCTTTTCATCCGGTGACTTATTAAAGAATTGGATTAAATGAGCATAAACTAAAATGCACCATAAAGAAGAAAAAACTAAAAAAGGAAAGAGTCATGAGCATCAAATGTAAAACACAAATAACTTGATAACGAAGTTCATCCCTAGTGGACTACGTCTCCGAGTCCTGCTCTCCAATGGGTAGGCATTTTTATTAACTCCACAAAAGAATTGGGAAAAATACATAAGTATACCTCATTGTGGAGTTAAGCTACAAAATCTTTGCTCATATTAGTAAACAAATATCACCACTGCGTTTGTGGCGTTGAATTACCTAAAAATGGCTGTCTCCATGTCTCGATCTGAGTCTCAGTTTTTGTGCCCACACCTACAACAATTAATGGACTCTGTCTCAAAATACTTGCCTCTTTTCGTATGGTTGAGACCTTGGTCTCTCCCCTATACACCGGCATAATCCCCCTTTTTATAATATTTGCGGGCATTTATGCAATAATGGGACCGTTGGTGCATTGGTTAGCGGAGGCTATTTGAAGGTGTTGGTTGGTAGAGGTTTAGGCGGAGGTCCCGGGGTCTAACTGGAAGGCCTCCCCTCTTGGTATAATTTTACAACAAGTTTTGGTGGATCTGCTAATTTTGGCCGCCAGTGGAATATACCACCAATCTAGCAAATGGCTGCCAAATTTGGCGGTCTTTATATTATTATTTGTTGGGCGTCATTGGGAATTTTTTCACTACCACGTGGAAGCCCATGACTGGGCCATGTGGCAGCCAAACATTGGCCCATGTCACCTCTTTACAAAGTCATCATGTCATGTCACCTTCATGCCATGTCAACCTGCCACATAGTGTACGAATGCCACATCATCCTGCCATGTATTGTATGGATGCCATGTGTCCTATATGGATGGCCACATGGTATGTTTTCATTGGTCCACATGTCGACCTAAAAAGTCCAAAAATGAGTGACACGTGGCAGCCTCAAGTGATACCACGTCATCATGTTGACATTATCATGACACGTGTTGCCCTCTGCGCTTTCCACATATGTTTTACGTACAATGATGTCATCTATAATGGTGCTGACATCAGTAGTACAAATGATGACTCATCCCTGCTGAATGGGCTAGGTTTACCAAAACTTTGACCGTGAATATCTTTCGATCTGTAACTCTGTTTGACGAGTCATTTGTGTCGTTAGAAATATTGCGATGCACTCTTCGTGATAATGTCAGTTTAACTGAGTTTTGGGAAATTTGAATAATTTCCCTTTCTCTGTATGTTGAAGCCATTATGAGTGTCCTGAGTTGCCTCTGTGATTTCTTATTTGTTCTTAGCCTTCTATGGATCCTTTTTGGATCACTAACCTAGAGAATGGCCAACCTCAATATAATCAATCCAAGTCATAGGAAAAGGAGGGTAACGAGAAGACGAAGAAGGACACTGGAAAGTGGTGCAAATTCCAAAAAATCCCTTGGCATAATACCAATGAATTTCACTCAAAATAGTCATTGGTGGCCAAAATCAAAGAAAAAGAACCGAGCCCCAACTCAGAATCTGATTTAGAAAACAATAAAAGGAAATATATGATTGATGCAGAACCTACCGCTAAAATCACAACCACAAAAATCCAAACAAAAGAACTAGAGGAGCCTAAGGAGGGGAAGCCCTCTTCCATTCACAGATGTTGGTGAAGGGGACCCCACTGCATTTCATTATTGCTAGTGGAAGCCCAAATAACCCAATCTCAGCAAAGGTCGTCAAGAGGTTGGATTTTCCAACAACAACACACCCGCATCCATACAACATCGGGTGGATTCGCCAGGGATGATATCTCTGTGTTAGCCAACAATGTCACATATCCTACGACATCAATCCCTTCAAGGATGAGGTATTATGTGATATTTCCCCACTGGAAGTCTATTACGTTATTTTATGCTAACCATATATGTGGAAACATCATGTTATTTATGAGTCTTGACCCTATAGTTTCATTGTTACTCTGGAGGGTCATCTCTACAGGGTACTAGAGGTAATTTTGACTATTGTATCGACAACACAGTGCCACAAATTGATATCTCATACTAAAAAGTTTATTCTCTTCACAATCTTATTAGAAGGTGAATAGAAGGACACTGTGACCATTACATCCTCAGTCCAATACCTTTCTATCCAACAGAAGCAGGTCGACAAGATTGTTGAAGAGCACAAAGATAATCTTTCTTCACCTACGGGGGTGCCTCCACACCACACAGTAAAGCAAAGCTATAACAAATCCCTTCATATCTCTATTGGATATAGCCCTTTTCAGGCGTGCTTGGGGTTCCAACCATTACCCCCCATTGATATATCCCTTCTTGCTTCATATTCACTTATAGATTCCTTCTACACTCAAACCAAGGAAGATTGTGTAGCCAGTTATATTAATCAGATCCAACACCTCAACCAACAGGTTCATGACATCCTTCCACAATTCAAGTACAAGTAGGACAACTACTTTAGCAAGGCAAGCGACTCACTAAGATTTTGATTCAAAAAAAATTTCCCCATATCCCAAGCTTGGGAACTTGATGCAATGGGGACCATTACTTCCTAAGGGGGGAGGACTAATCCAAGTGGAAATCGGTGGCCATACACCTCTTCCACCAAATCACCATGGTAATTGTTTCTTTTTACCATCAAGAATATACACCCATGGTATTTGGTAGGAAAAAAGAATAATAATAAATGGAGAAAATTTGTGTGTGTAGTATTGTTTTTTAACCCATGGAAATTCACCCACAATGTTTTTGTATCCCATGGTATTTGAAAAACAAACACATGACAATTAAATAATGAAAATACATGAACAAATAAACAATTAAATAATGAAAATACATGACTCCTATGAGGATCTCGTAATTACTATATATATGGGCCTCTCATTGTAAAGGAGATCTTTCCATTCATGATATAGTTCTAAATATTCTTCTATTTAATAAAGAAGTTTATTGCTTTCTATATTGTTTTCCTTATTTGATTTCATCCCATTTACTCTATTTTGTCACATTACTTGCCATTTTGTTCCTTTTACAATCCGGATAAAATTTGAGCCAGTGGGTCAGTGCCCTGGTGGACCATATTGGATTTGGATCTCCTTTGTTGGATAGATTTTCGAAGTGGCCGATGGCCTAGGACCAGAACCTTATTAGGAAAGTATGTTATGAAAACTTATGAGGGGCCAGTGCCTCGATGGGTCCATACCAGACCCCCGAAATTTCCCAAGCCCCATTTCAGTGTTGACATCCAGATATCCCGGTAGGTCAGTGGCCATGTCATCTACCATGTCATCTGCCACATCATCCAACACATGTGGAAGGGGTCCACTTGTATTTCATGTCAAATTGAAATACCTTTGCAAAAGGGAGAATCCCCGAAATTTCAAAAGGGCATAAATGTTTTCTTCGAGCTTGGAATTGGGAAACGAATAGTCATTGGAAATATTTCTATAAAAGGAATCCAATTATGCACCCAAAAAAATTTTCTGAGCAACATAAATCATATTCAACTAGGAATAATATGAATGGTGGCCTTAAGGAAAAATAAATTTGTATAAATTTGTGCAGTCCCTTTCCAAGAAATGTGTATACATTCTTATTCTTTTTGTCTAATAGAAATTATGTTGCATGCACATTTTCTTGCATAATTAAGGGTATAAACACATCATTTCAAGCTAAAAATGCATATTTGATAAATGGAGGAAGGAGAGGGAGCCTTCAATCATGAGAGAGAGGCCAAAGGTCAAAATATCAGTTTTGGAAACGTTGAGACATAATATAATGGTCACAGGAGTAGAGTGGAACTAGAAACATTAATAGAAACTGCGAGACACATGAGAATAAAAGTGTAGAGTTACAAAGCAGATAATGAGAAAATTATGAAAGAACATAATCAAATAAATTCCCAAATGATGTAAGTCCTAAATCAATTGCATAGGAAATCAATGAATGGATTAGGCTTAATATAGGAGGAAGAAGATAAACAACATGAAATAATAGATAACTACATAAGAGTCAGTAATTTAGGAAGGGTTAGTGGAACTCATAGACATCACTCATCTCCTTACTCATATAGGAAGTCTTATGTGTCTAGAGACTCCATAAGCAGTCCATAAGTGTCTCATGTCAGACATCAAAGAAGAATACATGAGATGGAAGTTTTGCAAGGAGAAATGAGGAAGCTTAAGCCACCATCCTTTGATGGTGAAGGAGAAAGGGAAGATGATGTTGAAGCATGGTTGCTTGGTATCATGAAGTATTTTCATTTGCATGACTACTCCTCTAATATAGAAGCCAAAATTACCACATACAATTGCATGGAAAAGTTTCCATGTGGTGGGATCAGTTGACACAAGTTGAACACATCAATGAGAACATGATCTCTTGGAAGCAGTTCAAGAGGTATTTTCAAAAGGAGTATCTTTTAGAACACTACTTTAACAAGAAGATGCAAGATTTCTTTGAACTCAGGTTAGGGAACATTACCATGGGAGAATATGAAAGGAAGTTCTTAGGATTTCTAAAGTATGTGGGATTTATCAAGGATGAGAAGGTAAAAATACAAATATTTTCGAGTGGGCTGCCATCATTTTATAAAGAGAATATTCAGTATGATGAGCCTAGAACTTTGAAAGAAACCATTACAAAGGTTAATTACCTGTACGAGCAAGGAAAGGGAAGAGAATATTTGCAAGCTTTTTGGAAGGATGAGAAGAAGGAGAAGTCTGATTAGAGAAATAAGGGATTCAACCCACCTTTCAACCAAAACAGTCCTAATAAAAATCATCAATATCAGTTTGCTAAGAAGGAATCCAAGAAGGAATACTCCTTGGGAAAAAGGGGAAGACCACCAATCCAATTTTTGGGATGCAATAAATACCACATGTACAAGTATTTCCCTCACAGAGGAGATAAAATGAAGACCATGCACAAGATCCAAGAAGCTACTACAATAGAAGACATGGGAAGAAGTATTCCAAGAATATATGTATCCTTAGAAGATTGACAAGCAAAATTTCAATCCCATATGATCGAAGTGGAAGGTAATATCATTAATCAAACTGTTGTTATTTTAATTGACTCGGGATTGAGTCATTGTTACATTGACCCTAAATTAGTAGATAGAATTCATTTGGATAAAATAAATCTTGAAAAATAAAGTTTGGTTTAGTTATCCATTGGAACCGAAAGAAGGATCAATGAGACATCGAGAGGCTATCCAATAAATATGAACCAAGTAAATAAAAATGTTGATATGAATATCATACCATTAGGATATTATGACATTCTAATTAGAATGGATTGGTTGGAAAAGAATCATGTTGTTCTAAATTGTCATGACAAAACATTTACATGACTTGATGAAGAAGGAAAACAAATCATTGTGAAAGGAATTTCAAGACCCATTTCTATAAGGGATATTTTACCTTACAGTTGAAGAGATATTTTAGGAAAGGTTGTCAATTGTATGCAACTCATGTAGAAGAACCAAAAAATACAAAAGGACCAAGCCTTGAATATTTTTCAGTATTGCAAGAGTTTGAATATGTATTCTAACAAATACTTGGATTGCCACCGAAGAGGGAGATATATTTATCTATTGATTTAGCTCCAGGAGTTGCCCTAGTATCAAAGACACCTTATAGAGTGAGTACACCATAGTTAAAATAATTACAAATGCAACTAGAAGAATTATTGAAGAAAGGGTACATACACCCAAGTGTTTCACCTTGGGAAGCACCAATAGTCTTTGTGAAAAAGAAGGATGGAACACTGAGACTATGTATTGACTTAGAGAGTTGAATAAATCCATGGTAAATAAAAAATACCCTCTACCAACATTACCTATAGAAAAAATAGAGTTTGCAACAAGAGAATGACAACGAAAATTCAAAGGGTATGAGATTAAATAGGATGGATTACATATGCATAATAACATAATTTGTGTTCCTAGTTCTGGAGAACTTAGGAACTTGGTTGATCCAGATTATTTTTGGAACGAAATGAAAGTAGATATATTACAATGAAATACGCATAAAAATTGTCAGAAACAAAGAAATACAACAATACATGATTTCTATTAATGAGAGAAATGTACAAAGACTGTAAAAATAGAAAGTGCAAGACTCACTAGAAAGGCGAAAACTTTATCTCTGAGAAGAGATGTGAGGGCTATGCTCATTCACAAGAAGATGAGTACAATGAGGCTCTTAAGGCATTTTTGTGATAAACATGAATGCAAAAAACCTAGACATCCAAAAACCTAACCCTAGGAGATGAAGCGCCTAAAGTCATGTGGGCCTCGTTGCGGCAAGTTAGTACATCAATTTCTCTATAGTCAAACTATAGATAACTTCATCTATAGTTTGACTATGTAAATCCAAGAAAACATTGTTTAGGTCCCCAAAACAACCCTAGAAATAAATAAAGATGTACTGACATGAAAACTTCCCAAATAAGCCAGTTGGAATAGGTGGGCAGCCACCATTACCCACCTCGATGTTGTGTAGGGATTCAGGATGGCCCCAGAAGTACAGAACCCACAATTACAAAGAAATTTTCCCATTACAGAGAAACATGTTGAATTGAAAACTATCAAGATGAGCCAGTTGGAATTTGGAACATGTGGGTGGCCACCAATATCCACCTGGATCAGTCATCCCCCCTTAGGGAGGAATGGTCTACATTCTTTTTAGTGTCTCGGGAAGAGGAGAAAGTGCTTTTTGAATATGAATCTTGGTGAGTTGTGTGCCTTGTTGGAGAAGTAGTCTTGCTTGGTATGTGAAAGGCTATCATGAACATGTTGCTGGCGGGGTTGAATCTGTTCCACCAAATTGTTGTCTCTGGGCTTGATGGGGCATTGTGTAGGAACCATCGTATGGTGAAGAAACAATATCTTTTTCTCTTTTGTAATCTACTTCTACTGGATAGAAGGTGTTGAGGCTGCAGTGGTTGTAGTGGCCTTCTGTGCATCCTTTAGACAAACTATGAAGAGGATGAATTTTGCAGTATGATAGATTACCCCGTGACATATTTTTGGTGGAATAGTAGTCAAAACTACCTCTGGTATCCTGTAGAGCTGACCCCCCAGAGTAATAATGACACTACGGGGTCGAGACTTATAAAAAACATGAATTTTACACATATATGGTTGGCCCAAAACAACATCACATACATCAAGAGGGGAAACATCACACACTACCTCATCCTTGAAGGGTTGGATGCCATAGGACAGGAAACATTATTGGATGACATAGAGATCTCATCCCTGGTGAAGCCACCAGATATTGTATGGTTGTGGGTGTGGTGTTTTCAATGACCCCAACTATTTCACGACCTCATCTGAGATGAGGTTCTTCTGGCTACCACTATAAAAAATGAAATGAAATGGGGTCCCCTTACCCACATATGTGAATGGAATAGGCGCTCCCCCTCTTCAGGGTCTACTGGTTCTTCTGGTTGAATTGTTGTGGTCGCGACAGAAGCCGTGTTTTATGCGTCGATGATCTGTTTGTTTTCAATATTTTATGGATCAGATTATGAATCAGGGTTTGTCTCCTTGTCTTTGACCTCGACCACCAATGACTGTCTCGAGTGACATTCATCGGTTTTGTGCCAAGGGATTTTGTGTAATTCATACCACTTCCCAGTGTCATTCTTCATATTTCCTTTACCCTTCTTTTCCTATGTATTGGACTAGTTGTTGAGAGGTTATTGGTTAGGGTCATCTTTACCATGCTTTGGTTGCTATGGATTTGAAGACCCGAACTCCCATTTGTTCTGGTGCCTAAATTTTTGCTCGATTTTGACAACATATCGATAGGAAACTCCCAATGATGAAATGTTTAGGAAATCCATTTCGGTTTGGA
Source organism: Picea glauca (assembly GCA_000966675.3). Lineage (NCBI taxonomy): Eukaryota > Viridiplantae > Streptophyta > Pinopsida > Pinales > Pinaceae > Picea > Picea glauca. The sequence goes on from JZKD02S1719906.1 coordinate 92,978, forward strand.
TGTACCTATGCAGAGCCCCACAATATTTTAGAACCAGATGTCACTCAGAGTCTTTGATACCTATATTGGTGCACACGGTATAGAAAGTATCTATGAAATTTGGCATGGTTTGACTCTTCTCTTGCCACGGTGTGGTCCATATCATGTATTGGTCTTCATAGTTATCAATAGGGTAGTATTGTTCCTTGACCACATCCACAAAAAAATCTCAAGTGGGCTTAGCCCCATATATTCTAGATTCCTCTATGGAACTTTTCTCCCAATAAATTTCCCACCAATGTTTGACATGGGGGAGAGCCTTGAGGAGTAAAAAGGTGATCTTTTCCCTGTCGGAAAAAATATGAACAGAGAAATAACCTTCTAGTAGATTTAACCATTTTTATAAGGCATACGTTGTTGGACAACTGAGAGGGGGGGGATAAATCAGTTGTTACTGTTCTTAAACAATTATGCACATTTTAAACTCTTTACAGAACACTCAATGGATATCATAATAATGTAGTGAAGTAAGCAATACAATAATAAACATCAATCACACACATGAAATATATAGAGAGAGATATTTCCTGAGGAAACCCATAAAGGAAAAAACCTCTTCTTCTTGATATGATAAGTAATCTTTATTTTCTGTACATTATCATTCTTTTGAGCACCAACTCATTGTGAGGCTACCACCTCTATTTTACAAGATGCAACTTGTTGAGAGCAACAACTCTCTAGTTTCTCTAGAACCTACTAGAAGGAATCACCAACTCCCTGAGTGTTCCAGCACCAACTGGATGGAAGCACCAACTTCCAGTTACACATGAAAAAACCTATATAACAAAGAACAATAGTTATCCCTTGCACCTCCCTGCCACCCTGGTTTTTTTGGCTACAACTGGACGGAAGCTACAACTCCCTGTGTTCAAGCACCCACTTGAAACTCAGAGGACAATAGTCCTCCCTAGCACCTCCCTACCACCCTGAAATATAAATCTTTGCTTTTCATAAATTTATCACAGTGATACAGTATTTATCAATGGCTTACCAGTCTCATCATTGTTATGCTACACTTCTTTGCTCTGCCTGCATCAGTGTCTTCCTACATGCCTCCCTTGCACTCATTGTTCTTTTGCTCAGTCTCTGATATGGTCTATTACAGCTCCATGTCTCCTCTACCTATTGCATCCTCTATCCTCTGTTCTAGTTCTGCATATTCCCACTTCTATGATCTACTCTCTTTTTCTCCTGCGCAAACAACAACACCCTGTTCAACTTCTCTTCTGCCTTTTATGCTCTGTGCATAAACTACATTACTTTTTGCTGCAGCTCTTCTCTGCTCCTTTTCGGCTTCTTACTATTTCCTTCTACGCTCATGCTTAAATTCTCCAAAATCACATTCTTTGCATGTATTTATCATGCTAAGTCCTCTGCCAGATCATCCTAGAAACTCTTCATCTTCTCTGGCGGTTATACCAAATCTGTTTATCATCAGTGGGTAGTATCCTGAAATTCCTTGGCTTCTCTAGAAGTCGCAACTCTTCATCTTATTTGTTAGTTAAAGCCAGTTGTATTTGGCTTCTTTGGCTTCTAATCCTCTTCCTTCACATGACCACTGACGGTGATCAAACGCTTATTCAAAAGGTGCTTCCCGAACTCGGTCTTGTGAGTGCTAGCTCCGTTGCTTGATATGACCTTGAGCGATGATATTCACTTGACCACACAATTGTGGGCACGTCCAAAGGTGGTTTGAATAAAACTTCTTTTCACCCTGCAATTTACCGCGAGCTGCGATGTACCCTTTCATCAAAACCATGGTTTTAATTGCGGCCCGCTCAAGAAAAAATAAGACCTGAGCATGTTTTGGCCCCGCAATGTGATGGGACCGTCAATATCATGATATTGATGGTGATCTTGGATGAACGATTCAGATCTGTCCTTTCATCATATGCGGATCAGATCTAACCTCCCTAAATCAACGACTGAGATTTACTTCGTGATCCGGGCTCCGGGGGTTTCAAATCTCAAACCTTGCTTTTCCCATATGACTGCTTCCAGAGTGGAAGATCTATTGACACCTGTCTCCCTGAATCTACGATCGAGATTTCCTCCAAGAGTCTGGCCTTTAGGACTTTCAATCTCAAACTCCACTTTCTCCCAGAGAATTTCACCCGGATTCAAAGATCTAACGATGCATGGTATTCTCGAATCAACGGTCACAATCCCTTCGGGTATTCGGGGTTTGACAATATCAAATTTCCAACCTTTCAACCTTCCTTTACTTTTCCCCGAAGCTGACAATCCACTAACACGTGTCCCTTTCATATCAATGGTCACAATCATTTCACGTCTCTAGACTTCAAAGTTCTCAAGTCTCAACTGGAAATCCTTGAAATGATATTTCTCTGAAATCTAAGATCAATTGACACATACTCCCCTTGATGATCAATGGTTGAGATTTGTCTTCGGTGATTTTCACGTTCTTCCCATCCACAAACTTCCGAAGTTGTGTATATCACTCCACCTTTCCTCCTTGATGATGAACGACCCCAAACCACTTTCAGGACTTTGGAACTTTGGGAAAGTGATGGTGGTAAATCTCCCAGATTAAAACTGCCAAAGTGACGTCACTTGCTTATGTTACTTGATGACGTGTCATGAGCCTAGTAGCTACCATGTGTCACTTGGATTTGTTATTTGGACGTACTGAAATGCCGAATCAACTTGACACTTTTAATTGTCTGATTGCGCCACGTGTCCTTGTTGACATGGATCCTCATTCACTTCTGGACTTTGGCCTTCAGGACTTCGGGTATTTCGATTTTTCAAGTCGCCAATTCTTTCGAAGTGAGAATCCCTGAACATTAACCTCCTCGCAACTTTTAGACACGAACTAAATATTTCTCATCAATCATGTTCTTAGATCGACGATGTGATCTTTCTGCAATGCTACTTTTCTAGATTATCCTATCCTTCCACTTCAAAATGATCTGATGGTTGTTGTTTACTTTGGCTCTCTGGCTCTCTGGACTTTGGGTTTTTCAAGTCTCAAACTGAAAAATCCTTGAAGTGATTTGCTCCAGAGTTGAGGATCATGTGCCACCTATCAGTCTTGATGGTGGACAGTCCCGTCTTACTTTGGGACTTCAGGACTTTGACAAGTCCGCTCTCCTACGCTCATCCAAAGGCTTAACCTTCGTGCATTTATTTATGGATCCAACAATTGTTTATCCTCAGTGCTCAGATCCAATGTATTAGATCTGTACTTCTCCTCTACGCTTCTTGTGGTCACTAGACGCTGATCTAACGGTTATTGGGTATTCAGGATTGGTGATCCAACAACCACTATCGTTCTTCATCATAAGATTTATGATCTATCTGACTTATAAGGTTTTCTAAGTGTTCACAGGTCTCGACCTTTTCTCCTCCTGTGACTCTGTCTCTTGGATGTCGACTGCACTTCTGGAAAGCACAAAGCGCTATCTCTTCTGAGATTTGATTTCTGCATATTGTTCGCTCCTCCTCCCTAGATTATGCTTCCTTCTTCTCTTCCTTCTGTTCTTTCCATCAATGATAAGCACACTCTTCCTATAAACATGCCAACAATCTCTCCCTTTGGCATTGATGGTAACCCTGACAGACTGCTTAGATCTCCAACAGTAGCATCCATGCCACTCCTTTTCTGCCCCTTTGACATCAATGTCAAAGAAAACATGCTCCCCCTGAGTGATTGCAATAGTTTTCGAAGGTATAAGATATTCAACCAACACATACTCCCCCTGACAGGATGGACTTTTTAACTTGGTAATAGGGTCACGCCCAACTTCTGGCGTAGATACTCAAACTGATCTTTTGCAAGCGATTTAGTAAAGATATCAACAATATGATCTTTGGATGGAATATAATGCAAAGAGAAAACAATCTTGGTCACATGCTCCCTCAAGAAGTGATACTTGATGGGTATGTGCTTTGTCTTGGAGTGAAATACAAGATTATTTGACACACTAATTGCACTATTATTATCACAACGGATTGGGATTGGTGCATTATACTTTACCTCCAAGTATGCAAGTGTTTGAATCATCCATAATACTTGGGTACAACAAGTGGCAGTTGCAATGTATTAAGCTTCTGTAGTCGATAAGGAAATGGAACCTTTCTTCTTTCTCAACCATGCTACAAGAGAATATCCTAAGAAGAATGCACATCCACTCATGCTTTTCCTTTCATCCACATAGTTAGCCCAATCAACATTTGAATAGACTGATAGTTTAAAATTCTGATTCCTAGGATACCATAGGCCATAGTTCATTGTTCCTTTAAAGTATCTTAATATTCTTTTGACAACTAACAAATGACTCTGTTTAGGTGTAGTCTGATACCTTCCTACCATTCCAACAACATGCAATATGTCTGGACGGGATGTTGTGATGTACAATAGGCTGCCTATCATAGACCTATAGGAAATTTGATCAACATTAGGTGAGTCATCATCCTTGCTTAACTTGCATCCAATGACCATAGGTGTTCTCATAGGTGTAGGATATTCCATTTGAAACCTTTTCAACATTTCTCTTAGATATTTCTCCTAAGAAATAAATAATCCTTCAGACCTCTGAGTAATTTACAGATGAAGAAAGAATGACTGTTCCCCTATGATAGACATTTCAAATTCAGACTACATGGAAGAGGCAAACCATTGTACCGACAAAGCATTATTGCTTCCTAAGATGATGTCATCTACATAGACCAGCACAATGATAAAATCATTACCCTCTATTTTGATATATATATTTTTTTCAATTGTTCCTCTCTTGAACCCTTTGTCTTGAAGATACTTATCCAGTCTGTAATATCAGGCACGAGGAGCTTGTTTCAACCCATATAAAGCTTTCTTCAGCTTGCAGACAAATTTAGGGTTATCTGATAGTTGGAAACCCTTTGGTTGTTCCATATAGACTTCTTATTTTAGATATACATTTAGAAAAGCTGACTTGACATCCATTTGATAGACTTTAAACTATTTATGACAAGCATAGGCAAGAAACATTAAAATAACTTCTAATCTTGCTACGGGCACAAATGTTTCATTAAATTCTAGTCCTTCTATTTGAGAATATCCTTTTGAAGACCAATCTAGCCTTATTTATTACAATATTTCCTTTCTCATTCATCTTTTTTTTTGTAGATCCATTTGGATCATATTACATTTTTATTTGCTAGCCTAGGAACGAGTTCCCAAGTGTCATTCTTTTCAATCTGGTCCAGTTTCGCATTCATTGATTTTAACCAATTTACATCTTCACTGGCTTCATTGAAGTTATTGGGTTCCACCATGGATATGAAGGCTATATGTGATTGCTCGGTGTCTTTGATTATCCTCCTGGTTTGTACACCTTTGTCTTTCTCACCAATTATTTGACTTTCAGGATGATTCTTTTGAGTAATTTTGGAGGAAGGATTTGATGTTGATTGTTGTCCTGACTCTTCTTGTCTGGGTGTCTCTTGTCCACCTGATTCATCATATTCTTGTGACTCTGGGATTTTTTGTTCTTCATTTTCATTATTCTCATCATCTTTTTCATCTAGATTAGTGCTTATTCTCTTTTGATATTTTACAAGAGCTTCTTTACTAATTCGAACATCAATACAGTCTACTAATTTATGCATTCTTTTGTTAAAGCATATGCAACCTTTACTGTTCATTGCATATCCTAAGAAAATACCTTCATCATCTCTACTATAAATTTTTCCCATATGATCATCATTATTTTTGATGTAACATTTACTTCCAAATACTTTGAAGTGCTTGATGGATGTAGGTCAACCAAACCACAACTCATGTGGAGTTTTATCACTGTTCAGCCTTAGATGTGCTTTGTTAAGAATATGAACAGTTGTGTGAAAAGCCTCCACCTAGAAGGTTTGTGAAATTTACCTTTCATTCATCATAGCCCTTTCCATCTGTTGAACTGATCTATTTTGGCATTCTACAACTCCATTTTGCTGAGGAGTACATGGAATAGTATATTCTCTTTTAATTCCATGTATATCATAGAATTCTTTGAAATCTCTTGACATAAATTCTCCTCCTCTGTTTGAGTGAATTACCTTTAACTTTCTTCCTATCTGATTCTCGGCTAATACCTTAAACATTTTGAACTTCTCAAACACATCAGATTTTTCTCTTAGAAAGGAAACCCACGTACGTCTGGAGAAGTCATCAATGACTAGCATTAAGTAATGTTCTCATCCAGTTCCTTCTTTTCGCGATGGTCCGCACAGATCCATATTAACAAGTTGAAGCGGTTTCTCTGAAGATGTGAAACTCTTCTATTTGAATTGAGCATGAGTCAGTTTCCCCATTTGGCAGGACTCACATACAGATTTATTAGGATTAGATATTTTTGGAAGGTCTTTCACAACACCTTCATTATTCAGTTTGACAATATCATCAAAATTCAGGTGTCCAAGCCTTTTGTGCCATAACCAACTTTCATTAATTTTTCTTAAATGACATTTCTCCTTATCTTCCTTCAGAACATATACATTGTTTTCAGTTCTAACCCCTTTTGTAAGCATCTCTCATGTGTTTATTGTCTCTATATTACAATTCTTGGCAGTGAAAGTGACTTCACATCCTCTGTCATATATCTGACTGACACTGAGAAGATTATTCTTTAAACCACCAACAATTAATACATCTTGAGCTTTGCTTCTTCCATTACTTAATATTACTAGACCTTTACCTCTGATCTTTCCTGGAGCATCATTTCCAAAGGTCAGAATTCCTGATTTATTTTCCTTGAGTGTTAGGAACTTACTTTTGTCACCTGTCATATGCCTGGAGCATCCACTGTCAATATACAAGGAGTCTTTTTGTCTTTGAGATGACAACACCAATCCACACTTGTTATATTCATTCTTCTTCCAAACCTTGACGTTTTCATCCCTGTGATTTTAATCTGGCTTATAGTTATTTAAGAAAAAGTCTACATCTTTATGTCCATAATTATGGCAGATGTAACATTCTAGTTCATTGAACAAAGGATCATAACGATTTTTATGCTTAGTCTACGTCTTTTTCCCAGCCATCACATGATTTGTAGTCTGTGGTTGTTTGTAACTTGGTTGTCTCATTCTTTGTTGAGACATGTATTTATTCCTTGGTTGTCTTGATTTCTCATGTCTAAGTCTTAGAGAACAATTTACAACTTTCTGTCCAAAGTTAGAGAAGTAAAAACAATATCCATAGAAAAAATCTTTGTACCTAGAAAATGGTTGTCTTCTTTGAGCAGGTCAATTTCTTCCATGCTGATGATTTTATTGAGAAGAGAGTGTATTATTTCTTTGTTCTTCAAATTCAGTTATGGTATCATTTCCTTCACTCCTCCTTGGAGGTTGATTCTCTTCCTTTGTTTCTGCAGGTTTGTTGTTGTCAGTAGTTGTAGATTTGACAAACTTGATGGATTCTTTGTTGCTTGGATGACCACTACTTGATCCCTCTTCCTAGCCCAAACCAATTTTCAACTTTGAATTACTTTGTTGATTCAGAATGGAGGCTAATCCTTCTGAGGCTTTAATACTTGTCAGATTTTGATGATATAAGGCTTGAAATATCTCTAGATCTTTTCTGACAGTCACTACTTAAGCTTCCAATTTTTCACCTTTTGTTTCAGCTTCCTTCAATTGTTTTTTGAGGATGTCTTCAATCTTATTAACTTCTTCTAACTTAACCTTCAACATATTAATTTCTTCAGATGGTTCTTTGCATCTTTTCTCATACCTGAGCAGTAACTGTTTTTCTTTTCTTTTCTTTTCTCTGAGTCTATTAATCTCTTCCATGGCACTAACAAGTTCTCCTTCAAGATCTACTTCTGCTTCACATTCAACGAACTCACTTCCTTTATCTTCAGTGTTTATATCTTCTAAATCTATTAGCATGATATCATTTATTTTATCTTCAATAGAAGAGTCACTGCTTTCATCATCTGAGGGATCATCATCATTGTTTACACAAAGGCTTTTCTTCTTAAAATTATTCTCTTTATAGAAATTTTTGTGTTTGTGCTTCTCTTCATCGTCATATGTATGATCCTTTATTTTGTGAGGACACTTGGATGAAAAATGACCTATCTTACCACAGTTGAAACATTTGAAGGGCAGTTTACCTTTGTATTTGTTTAATCCTTTCTTCAGTCTTCTCACAAAATTTTCTTCAATCTCATCTATATCGGAGTCTGTGTTTTTCTCTACTTTAAAAGATGCCTCTCTTGTAGTGGATTTACCTTTGGTGATTATCATTTCATAAGCAGTTAGGCTTCCAAGAAGTTGATCTAGTGTCAATGTTTTGAGATCAACTATTTCCTTTATAGAAGAGACCTTTGAGTTAAATCTATCAGGAAGAGATCTTAATATTTTATGAATTAGAAAAGAATCAATTATTGTTTCACCTAGGCCTTTCATAGTGTTGAAAATTTCTTCTATATGTAAGAAGTACTTATTGATAGTTTTGTCTTCATCCATCTTTAACTGCTCAAACTTTAGTTTGTGAGTCTGAATTTTTGCGTCTTTCACCTTTTCATCACCTTCATAACTACTTATCAACTTTTCCCACATAAATTTTTCTGAATCACAATGCATGACTTTGACAAACTCTGCTTCTGCAAGCCCACTCAGAATAACATTCATAGCTTTAGCATTGACGCTGAATTCTAGCTTGTCATCCTTATTAGCTAGTACAACTGGCTTTACATAACTAGTCTCTACCACATCCCAGACATATGCACCTAAATCCATTATGTAGGTTCTCATCCTAACTTTCCAGAAGGAAAAGTTTGTTCCATTGAACATGGGGGTTTATTGGTTGAATTTCCTTCATGGCTAGTCATTTTTAAGCTCTAGGATCTACCCTTAGATAAAAGGAACCTAGCTCTGATACCAATTGTTGGACAACTGAGAGGAGGGGGTGAATCAATTGTTACTATGATTAAACAATTATGCCCATTTTAAACTCTTTACAAAACACTCAATGACGATCACAATAATGCAGGGAAGTAAGAAATAGAATATTCAACATCAATAACACACATGAAATATATAGAGACAGATATTTCCTGAGGAAACCCATAAAGGGAAAAACATCTTCTTCTTGATATGATAATTAATCTTTATTTTATGTACATTATCATTCTTATGAGAACCAACTCATTGTGAAGCTACCACCTCTGTTTTACAAGATGCAACTTGTTGAGAGCGACAACTCTCTGGTTTCTCTAACACCTACTAGAAGGAAGCACCGACTCCTTGAGTGTTCTAGCACCAATTGGATGGAAGTGCCAACTTCAAGTTACACAGGCACCAACCTATATAACAGAGAACAATAGTTCTCCCTTGCACCTCCTTGCCACCCTGGTTTTTCTAGCTGCAACCAGATGGAAGCTACAACTCCCTGTGTTCAAGCACCCACTTGAAACTCAGAGGAAAACAATCCTCCCTAGCACCTCCCTACCACCTTGAAATATAAATCTTTTCTTTTCATAAATTTATCACAGTGATACAATATTTATCAATGGATTAACAGTCTCATCACTATTCTACTACAATGCTCTACTCTGCCTACATCAGTGTATTCCTACACACCTCCCCTGCGCTCTCTATTATTTTTCTATGTCTCTGATATGGTTTGTTACAGATCCATGTCTCCTCTACCTCTTGTAGCCTCTATCCTCTATTCTGGTTCTGCATATTATTCTTCTATGCTCTGCTCTCTTTTTCTCCTACGCAAACACCAACACCCTCATCATCTTCTCTTCTGCCTTTTATGCTCTGTGCATACATTGCATTACTTTTCATTGCACCTCTTCTCCGCTCCTTTTCGACTGGTTACGACTACCTTCTACACTCATGCATCAATTTCCCAAAAGAGCATTCTATACATCTCTTTATCATGCTAAGTCCTCTTCCAGATCATCCTAGAAACTCTATGTCTTCTCTGGCGGTTATACCAAATCTGTTCCTCATTAGTGGGAGTTATCCTGATATTCCTTGGATTCTCTGGAAGTCACAACTCTTCATATTCTCTATCATTTACACCCAATCGTCTTTGGATTCTTTGTCTTCTAAGCCTCTTCCTTCATGTGACCACTGGTGGTGACCAAACGCTTAGTCAAAAGGCGCTTCCCAAACTTGGTCTTGTGAGCGCTAGCTCTATTTCTTGATATGACCTTGGGCGATGATCTTCACGTGACCACGTGATTGAGGGCACGTCCAAAGGTGGTTTGAATCAAACTAATTTTCACCCCGCAATTTACCTCGAGCTACCACGTACCCTTTCATCAAAACCTTGGTTTCAATTGCGCTCAAGAAAAAATAAGACACGAGCATGTTTTGGCCCTGCAATGCGATGGGACCATCGATCTCACGATCTTGATGGTGCTCCTGAATGGACGGTTCATATCTTTCCTTTCAAGATATGCAGATCAGATCTAACCTTCCTAAATCAACGACTGAAATTTACTTCGTGATCCGGGCTCTGGGAGTTTCAAATCTCAAACCTTGCTTTTCCCATATGACTATCTTCCAGAGTGGAAGATCTATTAACACCTGTCTCCCTGAATCTACGATCAGGATTTCCTTGGTGAGTCCGGCCTTCGAGACTTTCAATTCTCAAACTCCACTTACTCCTGGAGAATTTCACCCGGATTCCACGATCTAATGACGCGTGGTCTTCTCGAATCAACGGTCACAATCCCTTCGGGTATTTGGGGTTCGAAAATCTCAACTTTCCAACCTTTCAACCTTCCTTTGATTTTCCATGGAGCTGAAAATCCACTGACACATGTCCCTTTCGGATCAACGGTCACGATCCTTTCATGTCTCCAGACTTCAGAGTTCTCAAGTCTCAACTGGAAATCCTTGATGTGAGATTTCTCTAAAATCTCAGATCGACTGACATGTACTCCCCTTGACGATCAATGGTCGAGATTTTTCTTCGGCGATTTTCACGTTCTCCCCATCCAAAAACTTCTAAATTTGTGGATCTCGTGCCACTTGTCCTCCTCGACGATGAACGAACCCAAACCACTTTTGGGACTTCGGAACTTTGGGAAAGTGCTGGTGGTAAATCTCCCGGAGTGACGCCACTTGATGATGTGTCATGAGCCTAGTAGCTGTCATGTGTCACTCAGATTTCTGATTTGCACATACTGAAATGACGAATCAACTTGAAACTTGTCATTGTCCAATTGTGCTACATGTCCTTGCTGACATAGTCTCGTTGATGTGGATCCTCATTCACTTCGGGACTTCGAGCATTTCGACTTTTCAAGTCACCAATTCTTCCGAAGTGAGAATTCTTGAACAGTAACCTCCTCGCAACTTTTAAACCCGAACTAAATTTTGTTCGTCGATCATATTCTAAGATCGATGGTGTGATCTTTCTACAATGATGCTTTTCTAGCTTATCCTATCCTTCCACTTCAAAATGATATGACAACTGTCATTTACTCCAACTCTCCAGTGCTCTAGACTTCGGGTTTTTCAGGTCTCAAACTAAAAAATCCTCGAAGTGATTTTCTCTGGAGTTGAGGATCGTGCGCCACCTGTCAGTCTTGACAATGGACAGTCTCGAATTACTTTGGGACTTCGGGACTTTGAAAAGTCCGCTCTCCTACACTCATCCAAAGGCTTAACATTCGTGCATTTATTTCTGGATCCAACGACTATTGATCCTCTGCGCTCATATCCAACAGATCATATCTGTACTTCTCCTCTGTGCTTCCTTTCGTCACTGGACGTTGATATAACGATCATTAGGTATTCGGGATTGGCGATATAATGGCCACTATTGTTATTCGTCCTGATCTTTCTGATCTCTCTAACTTAGAAGGTTTTCTAAGTGTTCAAAGGTCTCGACCTTTTCTCCTCCTGCGATTCTGTCTCTTGGACCTTGGCTGCACTTCTGGAAAGTGAAAAGCTCTATCTATTATGAGATTTGATTTATGCATATTGTTCGCTCCTCCTCCTAAGATTACGCTTCCTTCCTCTCTACCTTTTATTCTTTCCGTCAATGACAGGCACACTCTTCCTGTAAACATGCAAAAATTATCAAAATTAACGCATCTATCTGACCTTCAAATACAAGAATATCAAAATTAACTTTTACTTTTAAGGGAGAGGTTCCTCCAAAGTGGTTGCTTGATGAATATGCACATATTTCTATCGATAGATGTTGAATGATGTGGGAAAAACTCTCCATCATTTCATCCCTATGTCACACGAGAGCTTTCTCAAGCAACATGTTAATAGAATCTTTTGATTCTTCATTTTTCTTTTCTTCTTCCATAGAGGATTTTGTGGGCGTGCAAGAGAAAGTTTCCTCAAGAGAGACAAGCTCGAGACCCAACTTGCTATACTCGAACCTTGTTAGAGACATGCACTGAAAAATGATCAAGAATAGCCTTCTCTGATACCACTGATCGAGATTATTTTCAGAATGAAATGAAAGTAGAGATATTACAATGAAACACACATAAAAATTACCAGAAACATATAAATACAACAATACATGATTTATATTAATGAGAGAAATGTATAGAGATTGTAAAAATACAAAGTGCAAGACTCGCTAGAATGGTGGCATCTTTATATATAAGAAGAGATGTGACAACTATGCTCATTCACAAGAAGATGAGTACAATGAGGCTCTGAAGGCATTTTTATGATAAACATGAATTCCAAAACCCTAGACATCCAAAAACCTAACCCTAGGAGATGAAGCACCAAAATTTATATGGGCCCTGTTGGGGTAAGTTAGTACATCAACTTCTTGGGATTGTAACATTTTCATATGATATCCATTTTAGGCGTGTGATAGCCCATTGGAAAGGTATTTTTGAGAAATACGCATTATTCCATCAAAATTTGAATTCATCTATAGTTTGATTGTGGCAAGAAAATAAAACATTGTTTAGGGCCCCATAATGGCCCTGGAAGTACATAAAGATGTACTAACATGAAAAATTACAAAATAAGCTAGTTGAAATAGGTGGGAAGCCACCATTATCCACCTGGATGTTGTGTAGGGCTTCAGGACAACCCTAGAAATACAGAACCCACAATCGCAAAGAAATGTCCCCATTAGAGAGAAACGTGTTGAACTGAAAACTGTCAAGATGAGCTAGTTGGAATTTGGAAGAGGTGGGTGGCCACCAATATCCACTTGGATCAATGGTACTAAAGAAATGCATAATTCCATATTTTGAGACATCCTCGTTACCATAAAACAATTTCACTGATAAGAAGACAATTATTTTGGGCCTGAATGAAGAAGGATATTGTTGATTATATTTCCATATGTATGAAATGTCAGAGAGTGAAAGTTGAGCATAGGCACCCAACATGTTTGCTACAACCATTGTCAATTCCATAGAATAAATGAGAAGTGATAAACATTGATTTTATCACTAAGTTTCCCAGGACAACAAGGAAACATGATTCAACAATGGTGATTGTTAATAAATTGACAAAAGATTCTCATTTCGTGCCTATAAAAATGACTCATACAACAACTAATATTACAGAAATTTACATGAGGGAGATTACTATGTTGCATGGAATTCCCAAGGAAATTGTCTCAAACAGAGATACAAAGTTTAATTCAAACTTTTGGATATGATTATTTAAAGGATTTGGTACGAATATTAACTTTAGTACAACATACCATCCACAGTCATATGGGCAGACAGAGAGGGTCAACTAAGTAATTGAAGACATGTTGAGAATGCATGTGATGGATAAGCCATGTAAATGGGAAGATTATGTACATTTGGTTGAGTGTTCCTCCAATAATGGGTACCAATATTCATTAAATATGATCCCATTTGAAGCCTTGTATGGTAGAAAATGCAATACTCTAGTAAGTAGGACAACCCAACAGACAGAGTGGTACTTGGGATAGAATTGCTCAAGGATATGGAATACCATATGGTTAAAATTAAGCAGAATTTGAAGGAAACACAAGATAGACAGAAGAGATATGAAGATAAGAACGAGAAAGTTAGATAGTTTAAAGTAGGAGAGCATGTTCTTTTGAAAGTGAATCCCAAGAGGAGCTCATTAAAATTGGGTAGTTGTAAAAAGTTAGCAGCGAGATTATGTGGTCCATTTGAGATATTAGACAGAATAGGTCCAGTTGCATACATGCTTGCATTTTCTTCTTCCATGAATGTGGATAATGTATTTCATGTCTCTTTGCTGAAAAATTATGTGCATGATCCTAACCATGTTATTGACTATCATTTGATTCAGGTGGAGTTGGAAGGATAATTTCAGGTGCAACCAATGTGCATATTGGATAGAAAGGTCAAAGTGCTCCAGAATCAAGTCATAGAACTGGTAAAAGTGCAGTGGACCTATTACGGTCCTGAGGATGCTACATGGGAGCATGAAGATGCCATGCAGGAAGAGTACCCACGAATTTTTGAAGAATTTTGAAAATTATATTATGTTTGTATATGCATTGAAGAAAGTGTCAAAATAAGGGGGAGGGGAATGTAATACCTTGGTTTTGATTCCCTAGTTTAATAATGTAATTTGTTTATTTGATGAAAGGCCCAAATGCCTGGGAAAAATGTAATGCTTTAAATAATTTAATAATAAAAGTACATTGTTGGTTGCAGGACATGCAATGACAAGAGTTATAGGGGGCTATGATTCCACAATATAGGGGGGAACTAAGGAGATAAACCTTTGTTTAATTAATTATCACCCATGTTTGTGTTGGGAGGGAATATGAGGGGGTGCTTCGATAAAAAATGCATGTTCTTGATTATCTTGGGGGTTTTCGATTCAATCATTTAGCAGTTTCTTGTTCATTCATTCATTCTAGTCTTTGCTGGGAGAAGAGGAAAAAAATTGTTGAGGAACAAAAACCATGGTCGGTTGGCTATGGGATTTACTGGTCTATTCCAACCATGAATTAATGTCTGACTGCATAGATGCATTGGAATTTTGGTAAACCTTGTCAAAAATATGAATATTGAGAGTTTCAACATTGAGATTCTTGACCAAATGCACTGGATCCCTGGAAGGAGGTGGGTAGCCCAAGGGACTACATGGCACTGAAGGGGGTTCATTCTCTTGGGTGGTGCATGGTAAGAGAAGAGAGCTGGTGAAATTGGAATTGTTGTGTGTTTTGAAAACTTTGAGAGATTGAATGTAGACTGGTTTGAGAAACTAATTGTCTCTCTAGAAACCGTCCTTATGGATTCATATCCCTAGATCGAGGGTGACCTGCTATTGAGACTTGGAACAAATGTTTCTAAGGTTAGGTGGAAACTCCTTGGTCTGCAACCAGTTGATGATTGGTTTTATTAAAGATAAGTGCTCTCAGTCATGTGTTTCTCTTCTTGCATAATTATTTCCGCTATGTATTGATTATTATCTATGAGATATGCATTAATAATGTGTCTCCTTGCTGGTTATTGTTGTGCATGGTATACTGTTCATTTTTTCTTAGTTTAACATGAATCTTTATGGTTGTGTGTGTTATTGCATGCTTCTTTATTTACTTGTTTGGAATCATAAGTTAGAATTGGCTCAATAAGTGCATTCTTGGGTGTGGTGGGCATGCTTAGCATGTCTCTCGGTGGATAGGTATGTCACAGATTAGTATCAAAGAAAATTGTTTTAGGTTTTTTGGTGAAAGGGACATCACAAATTGGTATCAGAGAAAATCGTTTTTTTTTTTTTGGTGATGCGGACATCACAACTCACATAGGAACCCTACAAAAATCCATGTGGACAATGGAAAAATAAAACTCGCATGAAAAACCACAAAGAACCGATGAACCTAGAGTCACAACATCTCGAATTGCAACATCCAACACTAATAATTCCAAACCACGAACCACATAAGAAATTTGGAATAAACACTACAACAACAAACTAAGAAGCCCATATAGAGGAAAACATACTTGCAATCACCATAGGTGCTCACCATGCTTCTATCTCAATACACAAGCAGTGAAGTTGCAATGTAGCCTCCTCCTACCAATAGTAACTTGGTGGAAAATGAATTGAGAAGACATTTTGTCACCCTTTTTCACTGCCACCCTAGCTCCTATAGGTGCTAGTCCAAAAGAGGGGTCATGTGCTTATAAGTAACATTTTAACTTGGTCCCATAAATGATATCAAATATTAAATCCAATTACAAATTAATCTCACCTAGATTACAATTTAATCTCACATCCAAAATTAGATAATAAAAAAAAATCATTTTTTTTAAAAACTTAATTTTAATTAAAAACAAATCTTCCCAAAAAACAATTTTGAATCCATTCCAAATAACACAAATTCTATGACTGTTAGTGGGAGGGGATTACAAGAAACCCTTCTTTCATAGGGACTAATCAACCCTGAATCATGAATGTGAATTATCATATTTAAAGTCTTCTGGCTCATGAGACTACATTGATTCTCTCGAATATAGTTCGTTGAGTTTTTAGGATGATGAGAAATAAGTACTCAATTACAGGGAGTTTAATGTTGTGTTTTATAGTTTTGAGTTTACATCGTAGGATTTAAAATAAATTTAGATCCAAATACTCAATTATAGGGAATTTAATGTTTTCTAGTTTGATTATAAGATTTAAAATAACTTTATATTTAATTACACCGATAGGTGTAGACCTATTAGAAATGGTCATAATTAATGTCCTTTTAATTACAGATGACGTTTTAATGGACAAGATTTCATATTTTCTGAATATTCTTCGTCGTCACAATGAATGAAAGGTTGTGATTTCAAACATCAACTTCCTTGCATGACAAAAGATGTTTGTTGGTCATTAAAATAGGTGATTAGCATAACAATGATGTTTTACTGTGTTTAAGTTTTTTACTATACTTTGGTTTTTTAGGTTTTTTTACTGTGCTTTGAATTTTTACTGCATTTAGGTTTTTTTATTTAAGTTTTTTTTCATCCCCCTCGCACTTGCCTTACCACCCTTACCATGTGTGCTTTTGGTATGTGAGTGGGCCGACGCCATGTGTTATCACCATGGCAATTTTAACATAGGATCCAAGTCTCGAAAATTTAGTGAAGAACTACATTGCTATGGAAGTGTGATAGTTTGGAGGATAAGGTGTCGTATGGCGGCATGTGGACAAATATAGCAGAGGCGCGAAAGGTAGGACCTGATAGATAGTAGATTTTGAAGTGGCCCAGATCAACGACCAAGACCCATATCAGGCAACAAAATAGCACAAGGTTTAATTATGTTAGGGCAGGTTGGGGAAATACCATGGTTTTGTTTCATGGATGCATGGTGCATATAGAGGTACATTAGGGCGAAAAGCGGTCTACCTAAAACCGTTCTTTCCAACCCCCGATATTAGAAGTTGATGAGGCTCGACGGACCGTAGATCTTGGAGCGGCCCAGATCGACGACCGAGACACATATCGGGCATTTAAGTAGTGTGGAGGATAATCTTTCGAAGGCAGGCCGGGGAAAATACCATGGTTTCATTTCTTTTATGCATGGCGCCCCCAGAGGCACATCAGAGCGAAAAGCGGTCTACTCAAAACTATTTTCTCAAATCCCCGATATCGATAAGAACAATATATAGGAGTTTAAGGATACATTTGAACACTTGTTTATCAAGGGCCTCCCACCATTTTGGGATGGAAAGGGTAAATTATACAATCACGAAGACTACAATTCTCTCGTCATTCAGTGTAGAATGGACCATTCCAAATTTGAAGCTATGGAGGAGAGTCTGAAAGGACCAAGCTTGGTGGAGTATTTGGCCACGGACTTTGAGATTTTGAATCAGTTTAAAATAGTGAAGATGGGGTTGTTGACTATGTCTTACGCCACGTGAATTGACATGGAGATTTTGATAAAGAATATGATGGATTACAAGATTCCTTCCGACTCATAGTGGAAGGAAATCGTACGGATGGGCAAGACAAAATGCAATTTCCCCTAAACTAGTAAGTAACCTCCAGGTGTCACCAAACCAACAAGTTCGACAGAAGATCAAGGCAAGAAAGGTGTCGTAGAGGAAGCTGAGCAGTTAGAGGAATCTGTCCCTAGTTTTAAAACATATTTTTTTTTAATCATTGTAAATCTGTTCATATACCGAGACTGTCAGTTGAAATTATTATAATCAGATTTAGAAGTTGAAATGTTTCAGTTTCAGCCATTGTAATAGAATTGTATAAATACTGGGACATTTGAATGAATTAATGTTGGCAGAAGTGCAAGAGCACCCTTTTGGTTGTTTAAACTCTATTGTAACTTTCTAAATCTGAATTGAATATACATGTAGAATCTTTTGAAGTCGCTATGAAAAAATTCTAATGGTGGTGATATGAGTTTTGTATTCCTTCATTGTATGTATTTCCTGTGATATTTTATTCCATTTTCATTTTCTTCTATTTAAATTGGAGAGTTAAAGGCCCAAAATTCATCCTATGATGCTCTTGGCTTAGAAATTTAAACTGTGTGTATTTCTTCTTAACGAATTCAGAATTCATTTCAGTAATTCTCTGATGTAGTTATTTGTTTTCTCTTTCTTATTACACTCTACTTAAATTAAAATATAACTCAAATTCATTGCCTCATTTAGTATTATCCTCTGGAGAGTTCTACCAGCTGGTAATTGTTTTCATTCACTTTTAGAATTTTGACTCCATATCCCTGAGTGTTCCTCCCCTTCCTTGCCAGCTACTTTATTAAAAACCCCCAAAACAAACCAAATCTAGCCACTGATTTCCAAAGAAATATCAAGTGACACGAGAGAGCCCTCTCTGAGTTGAGCATGCTAGTTCTTCAGCTCTAAAGTAGGTTGAAACAGTTACCTCTATCGTTTGTCTTATTAGCCGAACAAAATTTACAGAGTTCTAACATTCTGGCACCGTTGGCGAGGACGAAATTGAAAAATATTCCTCGGGAAGATAACTTAAAGATTTAGTTTGATCCCTGAGGGTGACAGTGGATCAAATACATTATTGGCTGAGATTATTTTTACCCCAGTGACTCCGTTACTCAGAGACCAGTTGCACCACACTGTGTGAGATAGAAATCCTGAATCCTAAGAAAATCCACGCCAGGAGAAATCCAGACCTAGAAGCTACAATCCCTGTGTCTGACAATGAAAAGATTTTACGTAAAAGAAAATAAAGGCATGTAACCCCAGTGTTGCATCCAAACTGATATTTTTCTTTTCCCAAGGATGTAATGACTAGCCTCGAAGACCTTGAGTTTGAAGTGAAATTTGAACAAGTCATATTCAAAACTAAGTCTGAATCTTGCTTAAGTGAGACCATCTTTGACGAAAAGAGATTCCAAGATTTGACAAAGTCTTGCAGGAGATGTGAGGAAGTGGTTCATCTCCCTTCCACCAGCTAGTATCATAGCTTTCGAAGCCTTTGAAACAAGCTTCCTTGCAAAATGGGGGGATAAGAAAAATCCCCTTCAGTTGTTGACCTAGTACAACAACATGAAGATATCACTTGACGAAATAGTGCAGGATTGTTTAGCCAGATTCATGAAGGCCTATAATGAAATTCATGTTGAGGTAACCCCCCCCCTAAAGTTGCTCATCTCAGATATGTTGATTCTTTTGAAAGTGACTTTTCTTTATTATTAAGAGAATGAAGATCTACCACATTGGTTGATATGATGACCAATTCCATAGAAGTTGAAGTGAACCTAATGGCTTCAGGAAATATGGAAACTATTTCTAGCAGAGACAGAAACATAACTCAGGATAAAGAACAACCTTCAACATCGCAAACATCAGAAGAAAGGTTTGAAGAAATGATGAGAAACATGGAGAGGATTATGGAAAGAATGGCTCTAGGAAATAGGCCTAACCACAGAGAACAGGTTGATGGTCCACCCAGAAACCCTAGAAGACTAGCTATTCGATAGATTAGATAGAGAGAGCAGAGAAATCAAGGGAATTAGGAAAATCAAGCAGATCAGGCAAATCCGAGAAATCGGGCAAATCAGGGAAACCAAGGAAATCAGGGAGAACAACACATCAAGCCTCCTTTCCAAAATAATTATATGAATGAGGATTATGACAGATATTTTGAAGACAACATGAACTTCTATGATGATAAAGAAACAGGGGTATTTTTTACCAAAGAAGAACATGACCAGTTCATGGACGCAAGTGAGATATTTTTGCAAGATGAGGAGGAAAGGGTATCAGTAGAAAGGGGATATTACGAGACAGGATTGCAAAATGCTATCATGCAATTCCAAAGACAATATAACCTTCGAAATCAAAAAGTGCCTCCAAATCCTCCAAAGGGAAATCCTACCAAAGAAGCTCAAAATAATATACCTTCTTCAAGTCAGACCAAGAAAGATTCTACTGCAACGGATTCAACTGCAAAAGACTCTACCACAAAGGATGTTGCAAAGGGTACTGTGGAAAAAGGGAAGCAAAAAGAAGAACCCTAAAAGAAAATATTGGAGGCAAGGAAAGAAACAGTCACCAAAGAGGTAGAGAAAACATCGTCCTCTTTTAATTTTGAAAGCGAGATGGCCAAGATCAAAATTTTGGTACCATTTAATGAATTGATTAAGAATAGTGAGTATAGAAATCAGATCATCAATATGCTTAATATGGGACAAACCTTTGATACCCTGAACATACAAGATGATCACCCAACCATCTTATTCAGGCCAAGGGTAGAAGAAATAAATTAAAATGAGGAAGTTCCTCCCTTTTATGTTAGTTTGAAAATCCATGACATGATTCTACACAATGCTATGCTGGATTCAGGAGCATTTCACAATCTGATGCCCAAAGTGGTCATGGACCAATTGGGTCTCGATGTCACTAGGCCTTATAAAGATATGTTCTCCTTTGATTCAAGAAAAGTAAAATGCCTTGGTATGATCAAAGACCTCGTGGTGTCTTTGGCACAAATCCCAGCAAATAACATGGTTATGGATGTAGTGGTCACTGATATCCCTCCGAAATTTGGCATGTTGTTGTCCAGATCATGGGCTGCAAAATTAAAGGGAACTCTCCATATGGACATGTCATATGCCACTATCCCTGTCTTTGGTCAGGAAAAAATACTGTACAAATAATTTTTTCTTAAATACATGGTCAACAACAAATCATAGCCTAGCAATCATCCTATCTATTCGGTGGAAACTGAGTTGGGATCTTCCATTTTCTTCAATGACCTGTGTTCTGAAGAAAAGGAAACATAAATCATTATGGCTGACCAAGATAGGCCTGACTAACAGATAGAAGAGTTTTCAGAGAAACAAGATGATGCAGAAGACCAGATATGGAAGATGAGTTTTGATGGGGCTACCTGTAGAGAAGGAGCGAGAGATGGCATTTGGATTAATCATCCCAAAGGAGACTCAAAACTATGTTCTTACAAACTTGTTTTTGAATGCACAAATAACATGGCCAAATATGAAGCATTAATATTAGGGTTGAAAGTTTTAGAAGAATTGGGTGCCAAAATAATTACTATACACGGAGACTCTGAGCTAATTATAAATCAGCGAGGGATTATAGGAATCTGGTACTAGAACTCCTTGAGGAATTTCCAGAATGTATTCTTCCAGCGATTCCAAGAGAAAAAAATTAGGTTGATGCCCTATCCACTTCAACAACAGTTTTTAAAGTTCCAATTTTCCCTGAAAAAAGATACAAGGTGGAGTTGAAGTACAGGCCAGGGGTACTAGACAATATGAAGCATTAACAAGTTTTAGAAAATGAAAAACAGATAGAAAGATTCCTCAAGATGGAGAATGAGTTAGAGAATTTAAACATTGATGATGAATAATGTGATGATGAGGTGGATGCAACTTCTTTCACAAATGAAGGATATTTTGACAATCAGATTGCTGGCAGAGATATCGTTCAGCTAAAGAGTAACATCATCCCCAAAGGTCTAGTCCCACTGCAAAAACTTTTTGATAACAATGATGTGGAAAGAAGTCTGAATATCATAGTAAATGAAGGGGATGTGGAATATTGCAATATTGGGACTCCATAGGATCCAAATATCATGAAGTTGTCCAAAAAGCTCAACGCTGAAGTCAAAGAGAGGTATGTCAAATTAATGAAATAATTCCCTGATGTTTTCGCTTGGAGCTATGATGAGCTAAAAGTTTATGATACCAGTATAATCCATCATGTTATCCCAATAAAGGAAGATCACAAACCATTCAAACAGAAATTGAGAAGGATAAACCCTATGTTGTTTCCTTTAATAGAGAAAGAAGTGAAAAAATTATTTGAAGCAAAAATCATAGTGTCCCTGAGGTTTTCCAAATGGGTAGCGAATCTGGTACCAGTTAGAAAAAAGAGTGGAGAAATCAGGTTGTGTGTGGATTTTAGGAATCTGAATAAGGTGTCTCTAAAAGAAAACTATGCATTGCATGAAATGGATCACATTTTATAGAAGGTAGTGGGTTCTCAGAAGATGTCAATGTTAGATGGCTTCTCGGGATACAATCAGATTATGGTACACCCTGATAATTAGGAAAAGACAACATTTACCACACCATGGGGAACATTTATGTATGCCAACACGCCTTTTGGGTTTATGAATGCAGGGGCAATGTTTCAAAGAGCTATGGACATAGATTTTTCTGATGAAAAATAAAAATTCATTGTTATCTACCTTGATGACATCACTGTGTATTCTGCCTCAGATGAAGAACACCTCAAACATCTCAGAAGGGTGTTTCAAAAATGCAGAAAGTTCGGGATCTCTTTGAATCCTAAAAAGTCAAATTTCTCCATGGAGGAAGGAAAACTGTTTGTTCACATCATTTCAAAAGAAGGGATAAAGGTAGACCCCAACAGAGTTGATGGGATCTTGAAAATTGGCATACCCAAAAGAAAAAAGGAGGTACAATATTTCCTGGGCAAAGTGAATTTTCTGGGAAGATTTATCCCAAATTTGGCTGAGATCATAAAACACATCACCAACATGCTCAAGAAGGGAAATGAAATCAAATGGATTCCTGAAGCAAGAAAGTCCTTTGAAGACATCAAGGTGGCATTGGCGAAGGCTCCTGTACTAGCTAGTCCCAAATTTGAGAAAGATTTCATATTATTCTCTTTTTCCTCAGAAAACACAATTGCAGGTGTACTACTCCAGAAATATGACCAAAATTTTGAGAAGCCGATAGCATACTACAGTAAGACATTGAGGGATGCTCCTTTGAAATATGACATCATGGAGAAACAAGCATATGCTATGGTGAAAGCATTGAAATAATTCAGATTTTACATCCTACATTCTCATACTACTGCTTATGTACCCAACAACTCAATGAAATAAATCCTATCCCAACCCGATCCTAAGGGAAAGAGGGGAAAATGGATTTTTGTACTATTAGAATATGACCTAGACATTAAACCCACCAAGTTGATAAAAGGACAGGGACTTGCTAAGTTGATGGCACAAACAAACTGCGACCTCAAGGGAATGAACTTCATTGCAGATATATCAAACAATACAGCAGAAGAAGAAAAGGTGACTCCACAAATATCCCAAAAGTTTCTTGACTCTACATGGTATGCAGATATCATCTTTGTGTCGAAGAATTTGCAGGCTTCTCCTGAATATAGTAAAACAAAGCCAGATTCTTGAAACTGAAGGCAGGAAAATTTTGCATAGTAAATGAATCACTGTACTGGAAGGATCCAGGGGGAATTTTATTGAGTTGTTTGATAGAAGAAGAAGCAGAGAAAACCATCAGATAATTCCATAAGTGTGATTGTGCAGGTCATCATTATTAGAAAACAATTGTGCACAAAATTTTGAGAGATGGATTTTATTGGCCTAGCATTTTTCCCGACGTTTATAAAGAAGTCTCAAAGTGCCATGAATGTCAAATCTTCGATGGGAAATGGAAATTGGAGGCACTACCTTTAAAACCTATTTCGGTGGAAGCTCCTTTCAGACAGTGGGGCTTTATTTTATAGGGGAAATACATCCACAATCCTCAGCTCAACACAAATAGATCCTGACAGCAAAAAATTATTTTAGTAAGTGGATTGAGGAAATTCCCACCAGGCAGGCGACAAATTATGTTATCATTCGATTCTTAGAAGACAATATTTTGTCCAGATTTGGATGCCCGATCAAGATTATAACATACAATGCAGTGGCTTTCAAATATAAGAAATTGGAAAAATTCGGCAGCAATTACAATATCACCCTTGGTCATTCTACATCATACTACCCTCAAGGGAATGGGTTCACTGAATCTTTGAATAAAATCTTAGTCAGAGTCATCAAAAAGCTACTGTAAGAAAATAAAAAGGCCTGGCACAAAAATCTCATCCAATCCCTATGGGCTGATAGAATATACCCAAAGAGATCCATTTCCACGTCCCCATTCCAGATCATCTATGGAACTGAAGCAATTTTTCGTACTACATTGGGTTTGCCGGTAATGATACTATTGCAGGAGAAAGATGCAGAGACAAACACCACACAAAGAAGGAAGGATGAACTCATTAGTGTACAACAGACCAGAGAAAAGGCTTTCCATAATTCCCAGCTATGCCAAGACAAGATCAAAGAGGATTTCGACAGACATACCAAGGTGGATAACTTCAAACTAGGAGATTTGGCACTAAAATGGGATGCCAGAAATGAATATAAGGGAAAACATGGGAAATTTGATCACCTATGGCCGGGCCCGTTCAAAATTGCAGCATATCATGGAAGCAATGCCTACTTGTTACAAGAGAGTAATGGAAATCTCGTTGGAGGAGCGCCTGTAAATGGTAGGTTCCTCAAGCATTACATTGTTTGAAAAATCATCACCCCACCATTCATTGTACATAATCATTTTTTTTTTCTTTGTGCATGAAAAAGTTGGAATAAAAGAAGCATAGTTGAAGCCCGAGGTGAAGGCCCTGAGCTATGTTGGTTAAATTTTGAGTTTTTGAATAAAGACCAGCAGATTCAGATTACACGAATAAACCACAACCCAATGGGTAGGCACTTAGTCTACAGTTCTTTGCTACCTCATAAGGAGGATAGCATCCCCAGTTGGAGCCTATGTCATCACCATGAAAATTTTCAGATAGGATCCAAGTCTCAGAAATTTAGCAAAGAACCACATCACTATGGAACGTGATAGTTTGGAGGATAAGGTCTCGTATGGAGGCATGTGGAAAAATATAGCGGAGGCACGAAAGGTAGGACCCGACAGACCGTATATTTTGAGGTGGCCCAGATCAATGGCAAAGACCCATATCGGGCAGCAAAATAGCACGAGGTTTAATTATCTGAGGGTGGGCTGGGGAAAATACCACGGTTTTATTTCGTTGATGCGTGGTTCATCTAGAGGTACATAGAGGATAAAATCGGTCTACCTAAAACCGTTCTTTCCAATCCCCGATATCAGAAGTTGTTGAGGCCCAGTGGACTGTAGATCTTGGAGTGGCCCAGATCGACGACCGAGACACATATCGGGCATTTAATTAGTGCGGAGGATAATATTTCGAAGGCAGGCCAGGGAAAATACCATGGTTCCATTTCTTGGACATGTGGCGCCCCTCAAAGCACATCGGAGTGAAAACCGGTCTACTCAAAACCATTTTCTCAAATCCCCGATATCGATAAGCATAGTATACAAGAGTTTAAGGATACATTTGAACAATTTCTTATGAAGGGCCTCCCACCATTTTGGGATGGAAAAGGTAAATTATACAATCAAGAAGACTACAATTCTCTCCTCATTCAGTGTAGAATGGACCATTCAAAATTTGAAGCTATGGAGGAGAGTCTGAAAGGACCAATCTTGGTAGAGTATTTGGCCGCGGACTTTTAGATTTTGAATCAGTTTAAAACAATGAAGATGGGGCTGCTGACTATGTCTTACGCCACATGCATTGACCTAGAGATTTTGATAAAGGAGATGATAGATTACAAGATTCCTTCTGACTCACAATGGAAGGAAATCGTACGACTGGGAAAAACAAAATGCAGTTTCCCCGGAACCAATAAGTAACCTCCAGGTGTCACTCTTGAGTGCAATCTATGTCGTATAAATTTCTCAATGATTTAATGTCAACCAGGAGCTCGTAAGCTTAGAGGCACAACACAATATGTGCGAGGATTTGAAGTTGTCTATTCGAAACTACTAAAGAAAATAACATAAAGATAAATAACATGAATATACAAATGACAAATTTTACCTACTATATACAACACATAGGTGTACTGGCATCAGTGCATGGGGGCCCTTCCATCCTTCAGTAAGTACACCATAATCTTAACACAAGATAGATATCAAAATGGAATCATGTCTTGTATTCAAAAGAATATGATTACATCTTCATTCCAATCTAAAATATCCTCTCGACTAACCTCAAGAATCAACCTATCAATTCAAAACATGAGCATTTCCCAGACTTCACACACATCTCTATATCTCCCCCTTTTGAAAGGAGAAGGCTCTCCTATTTATACAAGAACATAAGAAGCTACCCCATTAATGGAGATCCACTATTCTCTCCCTAGATCCATAAAAATCTCATATAGTTACAA
>JZKD02S1719906.1:134393-153140 GCA_000966675.3 Picea glauca
TGAACGAGATGCTATGTGAGTCTAATGAAAAAGTCAGGGGGAACGTACAACCTCTGTGAGCATAGACAGTCTAGTGCAAAAGTCAAGGGGAACGTACAACCTCTGTGAGCATAGATAGACTAGTGCAAAAGTCAGGGGGAACATGCAACCTCTGTGAGCCTATTCAAACCTTGTGAGCCATGAGAAAAAGTCAAGGTATCTAGCAAAAGTTAGGTTGAATGTAAAATTCCTATGAGCTAGAAACAAACGATATTCCTAATATTGCAAATGATGTAATTGTATTGATCTAGTGTGTTGGCACATGTAAACATTATCCACCATGAAGAGAATTTCAAATTTCTTTTTCAAGAGTTGTAACTAAAGTCTTGAGTCTAGTTCTATGTTAGAACTAAAGTGTAATGCTGAGTTGCAACTATAGTCTTTAGTCTAGTTCTATTTTTAGTAATGTTGAGTTGCAACTAAAGTATTGAGTCTAGAACTAAAGTGTAATGTTGAGTTACAACTAAAGTCTTGAGTCTAGTTCTATCTTAGAACTAAAGTGTAATGTTGAGTTGCAACTAAATTCTTAAGTCTAGTGCTAAGTTCGAACTAAAGCATGTCAGTCTCAATTCTAGTTCTAAGTTCGAACTAAAGTGTAATGTTGAGTTGTAACTAATCTCAAGTCTAGTTCTAAAGTTTGAACTAAAGTGTAATGTTGAGTTGTAACCAATCTCAAGTCTAGTTCTAAGTTCGAACTAAAGTATGAAGTTGAGTTATGACTAATGCATGCAATCAGGTTACTATTTTGAGCTTCTCCTCTTCCCCTCTTCAGCCTATATAAGAAGAGGTTGAACCCTCTCCTCAACACAATTTTGAAACAGAGTTTTCATATGCAGGTTGAGGGTGAAGTAATAGAGGAGCACATCAATGATAAAGAGGCAGCATATCAAAGGTGTATTTTAGCAAGGTCTTGTAAGTCTTTGTCAGGTCAGAGTCATCTTGGCAAGCTCTTTGAGAGAAGTACATTCATGGTGGATATTTGAAAGAGATCTTACATTATTAATGCAATAAAGGAATATTGTTTGCTGGGGTTTTTCTCCCTATACAGGGTTTCCCCAAGGTATATGTGTTGTTGATATGCATGTTTACTTATCTACATAATTATTTCTATTCGATTATGATTTGAAATTGTTGAAGTGTATTAAGATGGAATCAAAGTATTGTAGAAAATAAAAGAATTAATCCGCATAAGAAATCAAGCTCATAATTTAACAATTTAAACTGTGTGTATTTCTTCTTAACGAATTCGGAATTCATTTCAGTAATGCTCTGATGCAGTTATCATTTTTCTCTTTCTTCTTACACTCTAATTAAATTCAAATATAACTCATATTCATTGCCTCATTTAGCCTTATCCTCTGGAGAGTTCTACCAGTTGGTCATTGTTTTCATTCACTTTTAGAATTTTGACTCCATATCCCTGAGTGTTCCTCCCCTTCCTTGCCAACAACTTTATTAAAAAACCCCAAAACAAACCAAATCTACCCACTGATTTCCAAAGAAATATCAAGTGACATGAGAGAGACCTCTTTGAGTTGAGCAGGATAGTGCTTCAACTCTAAAGTAGGTTGAAACAATTACCTTTGTCGTTTGTCTTATCAGCCGGACAAAATTTACAGAGTGCTAACACCATGGATACTTGTTGTCCAATGGATGAATAGGACCCTTCCACTCCCTTTTTACCAACCTGTTAGCACTGAAAGTCACCCTCCAACTGCAAGAGGATAAGCCCAATACCCATCAAAAAAAGTAAATGGATTAAAATGGTTTAAGTAGGTTGATCAGTGAGACTGCAGGGAGAGGAAAAGATAACATAAGTAGCTTCATATCAGTTTGGGACCATTGGGTTATGGAGTCATAGGTATCGTGAATAATGAAGGAATTTAAACTGCCTATCAGACAAAAGGATTTATGTGATGATGAGGAGAAACAAAAACAAAAAATGTTTGTGTGATGAACCATGAAAGATGGGCAAGATGACATCAAATCCTCTATCACCTCGGGAATCCATAGATCAGAGAGATGCTACATCTAGAAAAGAATAAAAACAAAAAATATCTGATGAACCATGAAATATGGGCATGATGACAATAGATCCTCCATCGTCTCATTAATCCACAAATCAGAGAGATTACATCCAAACAAGAAGAAAAATATAAAATATCTAATGAACCATGAAATATGGGCAAGATGACAACAGATCCTCTACCACCTCAGGAATCCATAGATCAGAGAGATTACATCCATAAAATAAAAACAAAAAATATCTAATGAACCATGAAAGATGAGCATGATGACAACAGATCCTCCATTGCCTCACGAATCCATAAATCAGAGAGATTACATCCAGACAAGAAGAAAAATAGAAAATATCTTATGAACCATGAAAGATGGGAAAATGGCAATAGATCCTCTACCACCTCAGGAATCCATAGATCAGAGAGATTACATCTAGACAAGAAAAACATAAAATATCCGATGAACCATGAAATATGGGCATGATGAAAACAGATCCTCCATCACCTTAGGAATCCATAAATCAAAGATATTACATCCAGACAAGAAGAAACATAACAACATGTAAAATAACAAGACCGTCTGATAAAAACAATTCAATGGAATCTTCAATAACATAATATTTACAATCCAAGCCCTCAGACTTACAAACTAAAAATATAGAGCCATGATCATAAAAATCTCTTGACTCTCCAACCTATGAAAAACACCTCCTCTTTACATATCATTCATCTAATGTATTTATAGTCAAAATAGTAGACATGTCTTGCTACTTGGGCGCTTCTTCTACAGTGTCATGCGTCTTCTCTTGTCTGTCCTGTTCCTTTTGTCAAAAGGAAACTTTGGTCAGTATGGGCCTGCAGGAAAAAATTCCCTCTGTGGTACCTTGGGCTGACAATATTATTTCGCCATGTCTATACCCTCCATGCTTTCTAATTACGGAGTGGGACGAGGTTTCAACCGCCAATCCTTTCTTTTATTAATTGAATCCTCAGAATCGGGACGGGGATTAACACCTAGGGGGATACCACGTGCTTTTCTTGGAGTTGACATTATATAAGAACGTGATTTCAGGGTCGTCAAAGGTGGCTTGCATCCACACCACTTTTGAGCCCACAATTCACCACCTTCCGACACATAGCTCTTTTACTATACCACGGTTTCGATTGCGGAACTGCTCAAGGATTTTAACACTCGAGAAAGTTGTGTCCCCAAAATGAAATGTGTTCGTTGATCTAGTCGCGTTCCGTGATCTGGGAATCCCTGCCAATTTAGTTCCCCACTAAAGTTTATCTTCCTGCCAACTTTACGATCATTCTAACCATCCTTGGAGATGGCGCTAATTTTGGCACTGAACTAGAACACTTCTCGGAGGATGATTTGACGTGGTGGCCTGACATCACTATGTTAACGTGTTGTTGGCCCTCGAACAATTTTTGTGGAAACATTGGTCATGTTTGACCACTTTTGTAACTTCGACATGCTGTTCGAAGGTGGAGCGCCTAGGCAGAGTGGAGATCGCGAGATCTCACTCATTTTGCGGGCTTGTGGACCCAGCAAAGGGATTTTAGGGTTTATGTAACGGGTATGGGATGTCGGCCCATGGGTTTACCCATGTTTAGGATTTTTTGTTATGTATAAATAAGTAGATGGGACTTAGAGTGAGGTTTGTCTACGTCTGTCTAAGTTTGCTTAATGCAAGAATATGCAAAGGTTGTTAAGTGAGAAGAACAGTTGTTGGATTTTGTGCATGTTGTGTGTTGAGAATTGTAGACCGAAGTGCAAGTGATTGTAAGGGGATTTGTGCAGACAAACTGTGTAAGGATTTGTGCCATCAAGGAGTTGGGTTCGTGCCTTGATCTGATTTTGAGGAGGGTGGATCTAGTGCGTTGTGCGCAGATCACTTGTCCACTATGGAGTTGGTCTCTATGGCTTCGTGCACAAGAGCAAATGAATGTAAGGAGTTTGAAGAATAATAAATAATAATAAGAAGAAGTTGGTCGACGTATCCCCACACCGGGGTGAACCACGTATATCTTGTGTTGATGTGCTTTGTGCGATGTTGTTGATGTTATTTATGTTGTTTATCTATTAGTGTATTGATCTTTATGTATGATAGTTAGATCTATGAATTCTCAGTGCTATATTGATGGTAAATGAATTCTAGATATGATTTAATGCTATGGTCTAAGTTATTATAAGTACTTGATATTGGTTGTTACTATGTTGTTCTATAATAAGGGTTTAATCTATGATGTGGATAAGATCCAAGAACTGATGCATATTATTGGACAAGTGCTCTGTTAAGTATTGTAATCACAGATCTATTTCCTAGCTTGGTTGTAGACACTTGAGTCCTGCAACCCCCCTGCCTCTACCTCAGGTGAGACTTCACCTGCTTCGCAGGTGTTTTCAAAAGGGCTGGTAGTTAAGGTTTTGTTGGTGTGTTTTTGAAGCGTTGAACCCTGGTTTTTCCCTTGTGCCAACAAATGGTTCCGTTGTCGAGACCTGAAACTGTGATTGTTGGGAACTTAAGGAAAGATAAATCTTTGTGTATATATTTGTTGTTGTAGTGCACAATATTCTAATCATCTTGCGAAGCTTTGTGCTAAGAAAGGAACCTAATCTGAAGAAAAGAGGTAGATCTTGAATCTTTGTGCTCCGATAGAGGTAAGATAAGTGGAAATTTTTTCTTTGAAAGTATGAATCTAGGTATGTTTGATAGATTTTGTTCTAACCTGAATCTTAGGGCACAATTAGAAGAAAGATTTGATATGAATAAATTTGATAGAAATAGAGAAAAATATGTTATTCCTATGCATAAAAAGAATTTTTGGACTAATAAGTGGATTCAGGAACCTAGAAAGAATGTTTGCAGATTGCAGGTTCAACACGGTGATCCCAGTGCGCAGTACATGAAAGGTTGGGGATCGTTTAAAAGAAAGAGAGCATTAACATTGTGTTATAATTGTAGAAGACCGAGACATATTGCTAAGGAATGCCCTGGTACAGGTCTTATTTGTCTTTGTTGTAAAGTTATTGGTCACAAAGTTGAGGATTGCCAAAGTTGAAAAGATGAACATGAGACAAGAAAATTATGAAGAAGGTCAAGAGACTAAGGATATGTTAGAGAACCAGAAAGAATAAGAGACTATGTTATTACAGCCAGAAGAAACATTGAATGATCACAGAGACATCAGTTTACCAAAGATCTTAAAAGAGAAGCAACACATAGAAACAAGAATAGGAGACTTTGACATAGACTGTGTCTTGGATGAGGAAACACAAGTGAATATCATGCCAGAAAGCACTTGGGAAATTTTGGGAAATACGGATATGGTTCCTTCATTGGGAAGGATAGGATTGTTTAAAGGAAATATGATAACCCTATGTGGAAGAGTTACTAATATACCTATGATTTCTCATGAAACGTTGACCGAAGAATAATTTGAAGTCATTAAGTTTGTTGAGAAATGGCCCCCTTTCCCACTTTTGTTAGGAAATACTTGGATTGAGAAAGATCATATCTGAAGGAAAGCAGAGGAGGAAGCTACAGAAAAAAAAGAAGCAAGAATTAAGGGACTTCATAGCTAGAAAAATAGAGAGACTAATACAAGAACAAGAGGATAAGTTGAAGAAACAGAGGGCCAGAGAGGTAGCTGTCAACTTTGAAAGAACACAAGAAGGCTTAAAGAACCTATCCATGTAGGAAAGAAGTGCATCCACCCCAAAAATAGTAAGAGAAAAGGTATTACCTTTGAACCC
Organism: Picea glauca; assembly: GCA_000966675.3. Taxonomy (NCBI): domain Eukaryota; kingdom Viridiplantae; phylum Streptophyta; class Pinopsida; order Pinales; family Pinaceae; genus Picea; species Picea glauca. Next base: position 140,214 of record JZKD02S1719906.1, read on the forward strand.
TTTGAAAGACCCTCAGCAGTGCGAAGTTACTACGCTAAGAGAAGATAAGAATAAGAATGGAAAGAGGAATCTAGAGAGTCAGATCAAAGGAAAGAAGACAAGGAAGCTCAGTAAGAAGAAATCCAAGTTAGAAAAACTACAACAAGTTCCAGAAAAGACTTCTCAGGAGACAGATCTACAGAACTTGAACCTCGTTGGAATATCAGAACAACGTAGAATGGGACTTCTCCACGTCGAAGCTATATGACCGTTGGAGGCATCCCGATCATTAGAATGATTCTCCCAAATGGCTAGAAACGCATTTATTGCTAGAAAGACCTCCATTGGACTGTTTTGACCGCGCCATAATGGACGAATATGCATTGATGGACACATTCCTTCCCGTTGGAGGAATCCGTTATGATGTTGATTATTTAACCTGTCAGACATTGTGCTGGGACCACTTTTTACAAACTAAGATATCCGAGCTAACATAGAGTAGAGTGTATATCGTGCTATGTTGTCTAGACCTCGCCATCTGGTTGATTACCTCGGTTGTCTGTTCGCTTACCATATTTATTTTAGTACAAGAGTGACTCTCAGGCAAGTAGAGCACATTAGAAAAGACTGTGGAGGAAATACTTGTAGACCTAATGGTTGAGAAAGTCATGTTTGTAGGAATACAAGTGTCATTGACTAGAATATTGAAAGAATCCCCCTCGACTGCACGTCGTTCTAGCTGACTCGCTATTGAGAAACAAAGTGAACACCGTGATGATCTGGCTAGCACGAAGTAGATCTCGTCAGTCTTGTCAAACTACATCCTGCCTTTGACTAGTTCAATTAGCTATGATAGTATCACGCGTGACTTCGAGTACACGTTGATCACCGCATACATCCTAAAGGGGATACACGTAGTTGGACCCTAGTTAGGACACATTCCATCTTTGAAGAACAACGACTTCAACCTCGACGATAAGTGATGCTCGTGCCACACAGGTACCTAATGAAGACGACTGGGAAGAATCCCAAGATAGTCTCCCAGTTGTGGATTAAGGAGCTCGCACAATCTACGATCTTGAACGTAATGAAGATACCCCACTTCGGCTAACATCAGGAGGTTAACGCTTGCGTTAAAATCCTCATGTCGTGCTATCTTGGAGGGTATCTTTCGCTCGACAGGTGCATCACTATGGATCTAGCAGTGATCCATGTCATCAGAGGGCTGAGTATCAAGGGACCAGACCCTCACTAGTTCTACCCAGGGAAGACTTCAGACCACTCCCTAGAAAAACGCATAAAGGAAGCCAATGGAAATGTGGAGAAGGGAAAGCGAGGATACAAGGTATCCTCCATCCAGGATGGTGCAGTGCACCTTGCTTGACAACTGATCGTTGGAAAGATCATTAGAAATAAACTACCGACACAAGTCACAGGGTTCGTAGTGGACCTCGCAGGGAAGTGCGTAGAAGGAATGCAGATGAATTGGGTGAGTTACCTCGTCAACGAGATGGAAAAGGACTATCGCAAAGCGCAAGAGCAAGGGTATGAATTCCATTTTAGTTGGCTATTGGAATTGATTTCATTTGTTGCTTGGGAAATGATGGAAGGAGCATCGTTCCCAGAAGTTGAGCCATCGAAGCCTTTGGCCACAAGGTTCTCCACCTTGGTATACAAACAATATGGTGAAGTAGTGGAAGTCGAATGTTGTCTTCCATGCTTACTACCTACAACTAAAGCGCGCCAATGAATCATTTCCATAGATGACACCGAATACACTCCATCAGTACAGACCGTTCACAAAGTTCCACATAGACCGAAACTTCATCTACATCACCGTACGTAGGGATGAAAGTAAGGAGGAGATGCAATCTTACTATAAGCTGACCGATGAAGATATGGTAGAGATCACTAAATAATGGACAACATAGTTCCTTGTATTGGTGGAATATGTATAACTCTCCGACCTCGACATCATAAGAATTCCATTGGTCACCCAGGTAGAACATGATGGACAAAAGAAAAATAAGAAAAAGGAGGATGTGTAGAACATAGAAAGTGATGAGGAGTACATCACATCAGAGGAGAGTGGGCCTGGATCGCCCACAAGAGGAGGAGGAGATGAATTGAACTAAGAGGAAGGAGGGGAAGAAGGAGAAAATAAATACAAAGGTGAAGCTACACCTCCAAAGGATCCCCTTACCACAGCCGAAGCATCGAAGAAGAGGAAGGTTTCCCCAGAGAAACCTTCGACAAGAAAGAAGGCCCGCACCAACAAGCCTCAATCGAAGAATGTGATCATAGTGGACGATGTAGATCTCATCATCATAGCCATGGAGGATGCTTCAGAAGATATCTTGCAGAGACATGAAGCGAAGAAAGAAATATTGTATGACATAATATAGAAAGAGCTCAAGGACATACAACAAGCTATCCATTTGAGGCACGTAGTACCAACTGCTCCTTATTCAACGGAAAATGTAGAATTAAGGGATGAGACTACCCAATTACGAAGAATATCAGATGCAACAGAGGCTCAACTTAGTCAAGCCCAAGAAGAAAAGGAGCATGCTACAAAAGAATTGAGGAAGAAAAGGAGGAGGCCTTAGAGAAACTTTGAATTCCGCAGTAGGAGAAAGATGAAATTAGGGCCATTTTCGAGGAGAACAAAGAGAAGATGCAGAAATAAAAATACCAGCTACTCACAAATTAGATTGTGGTAAAAGAGGAAGTGACTAAATCACTTCACTTTGTGTCGGGCTTGGCATAGCAGGATCCAGAGTCAACTGATATGCAAGTGGGGAAGCTCGCTGAAGCCATTCAACAGCTTCAAGCATGAATAATGGAGTTATAGCTCCAAGAAGTACCTAGCACTCCACAAGAAGTGCACGATCAAAGGGAAGAAGCTGCCAGGAACGCAGTATAAGGAATCAGGGCACTGACCTCATAGTGTAAGAAACTGAGTGATTGAAGTGTGCAGACCTATGAACACCTTGCAGAAGATCTGGAGCTAAGGAAATTGGAAGCAAAAATCTAGGAGGCGAAGCAGTAGGCATCCACCATGCAAGAACATATGAAGATGCTTACTGTAGTCGAGAAGATGAAAAGATCATAGGAGAAAATAGCAGTTCAACAACAGGTTACTTCCATCCAGAGCAGAGTCATGGAGGTTACACAGAGACTCCAGTCGGTGCAGGACAAAGCCAACACGCTCTTTGAAGAGATTAAAGGACAAGGCTCACAACTATAACAGGTGGTCGCTAAAGTAGAAAAACTCTTGGAAGGGCATGTCACCGAGCAAGTAATTCAAGAGTTCGCCGAGCAGGAGGCTTTGGCGAAGCAGCAAGTCGATGTAGCTCGAGCTAAGCTCCAGGCTTTCAAAGAAGCCCTACCCATATATGAGTGACTCGATATGAGTCACAGGTGAGTGTTGGGGGCATGTTGGCCCTTGACCAAGTTTTGTGGAAACATTTGTCGTGTTTGACAACTTTTGGAACTTCGACAGGCTAGTAAAAGCTGGAGCGCCCAGGGGGAGCGGAGATCATGGGATCTCACTCATTTTGCGAGCTTGTGGACTCAGAAAAGGGATTTTAGTTTTTATGTAATTAGTATGGGATGTCGGCCCATGGGCTTACCCATGTTTAGGCCTTTTTGTAATGTATAAATAAGTAGATAGGACTTAAAGTGAGGTATGTCTATGTCTGTCTAAGTTGGCTTTGTACAAGAATATGCAAAGGTTGCTAAGTGTGAAGAACAATTGTTGGCTTTTGTGCATGTTGTGTGTTGAGACTTACAGAGCTAAGTGCAAGTGATTGTAAGGGGCTTTTTTCATATGGACTGTGTAAGGCTTTGTGCCATCAAGGAGTTGGCTCCGTGCCTTGACCTGATTTTGAGGAGGGTGGATCTAGTGCATTGTGCACAGATCACCTATCCACTATGGAGTCGGTCTCTATGGCTTTGTGCACAGGAGAATATGAATGTAAGGAGTTTGAAGAGTAATAAAGAAGAAGAAGAAGGAGTTGGTGGACGTAGCCCACACTGGGGTGAACCACATATATCCTGTGTTGATGTGCTTTGTGTGATGTTGTTGATGTTATTTATGTTGTTTATCTATTAGTGTATTTATCTTTATGTATGATAGTTAGATATATGAATTCTCAGTGATATATTGATGGTAAATGAATGCTAGATCTGATTTAATACTATGGGCTAAGTGATTATAAATAATTGACCTTGGTTGTTACTTTGTTGTTTTGTAATAAGGGTTTAATATGCGATGTGATAATATCCAAGAACTGATGCATATTTTTGGCTAAGTGATCTGTTAAGTATTGTAATCACGTATTTGTGTCCCATCTTGGTTGTAGACACTTGAGTCCTACAACCCCCCCTACCTCTACCTTGGGTGATATTTCACCTACTTCGCAGGTGTTGCTGAAAGGGTCGATAGTTATGGTTTTTTTGGTGCATTGTTGCAACGTTGAACCCTGGTTCTGCCTCCGTGACAACACGTGTCATGAAAAGAGAGGTGACACATGTCGGCGCCAGGTGTCATGACTGATAAGAGAAACACATGTCTGAACTGATGACTACCATGTACTTTGGCACTTCAAAGCTCGGGGGAAGTCTGGATGTAGAGCTCGAGCTCCGAAGTGAATGATGTCGTTGATCTAAAGAGGACATGCAGAAGGGATCTGTGGACTTCGGGAGAAACTGATTCAGAGGAAAACGGGAGTGGGGAGGCTGAAACTCCCGAATCCCGAAGTCCCAAAGTAAACTACCACCGATAGATTTGGAAGGACACGCGACAACGATTAGTGGAATTCGGGAGAAAACACTCCAGAGGAAAATGAGAGGGGAGAAGATAAACTCACAAAGCTCGTATTCCCAAAATAAATCATGACCGTCCGATGGAGAAGGATGCATAGCGCTTGATATTTAACTCCGAGAAAAAACACTTCGGATGAAATTGAGAGTGGAGATGTTGAAACTTCCCAAAGATCGAAGTCCCGAAGTAAATCGTGATCGTCCACTAGATGAGGATGTGTGGTGCTTGATATGAAACCCTGGGGCTTCTCCCTAGCCACTAATCCTTGCACAATTTTTACATGCCAAATACACGCAATTTGTTGATCTAAACTGCTCTTGGGATCTCCATCGTTGGAAAAATAAACCTACCCGTTGCTTGTATTTCAAGCCCAAAATGGGCTTCTTTTGAATGTTGTGTTTGGACACTTTTTTGCAGACCACGAACTTGGATGACCTGCTACCCTTGAAAACTATATTTGATAACATTTGGCTCCACATGGGATGGCATGCTCCCTGCAAGCTGCCAAGAACGTGCAGTTCCAGTGCCTTACCTGATGGGTTGTGGAGTCGAGCTCAAACATTTGTTGAAGGAAACAGGCTGACATGTACACTACTCTACTTACAAAAAAAGAAAACAAACACACATGCTCCATAAGGAGCTTATTTATGTACAATCCTAGACTAACTGGCTTTTTACAATGTGCTAGGTGAAAGCAAAATTCCACCATATCCACCCAAACTGTCTGGTAATATAATTCTTTTTTTCACTGCAAATGATCCACAAAAGGTAAGGGAAGTATGACAGCAAAAAGAAAACATGTTTTGGATCACTGAAAATACCCCCAAATGATGATAAGATGAATAATTTTGCAGGCTCCAATGATTTTGGAAAACTCAACTCCATATACAACCCCACAAGGTCATAAAATTTATAATAAGGCACGCTCAACTGGTAAGAAATTAACTCCTTTATTTCATCTTTGCTCACCTGTTGTTTGATGTTCTCAGATTGTGCGGGTGGATAAAGGATGGATGCGGGTTGGCTAATCCCAGGTGACATTTTCTCATTTACAAGTGTTGGAAATGAGATAAGATGCACATTTAGCTCTTCCTTTTCTCCTTCATGGCTCTCCCAAGGATCAGATTCATAATTATCATATATATGAACCATGGTACAAGTTTCCAAAGAAGCCATGAAAAAGATTTTCTCTTCATCATCTTCACTGGGATATTCATCAAAAATTGGTTGTGTTTGGTCAGTATTTGAAACAACTTCTTCATCATAAGTAAGGCTTCCAAAAACATATGTTTCAAGGAAAGGAATATCATATGCATTTCCTTCATAAGAGAAGCAAACAAAATCTGCCTTCAATTATGAAAATCTAGGAAAAAACATAGAGGAATCTTCCCTAGTTCTTTTAACTAGCTTATCATCTATCTTAGCTTCATAGTCAGGAGAAATATCTATTGTAGAATACACTTTCTCTTCATTATCAGAATATTCAAAAGAGACATGTTGATTTTCATGAACATTTAAAACAACAGATGCATCTGATATGATGTCAGATGTTTCTATGTTATTTCTATCATAATGAATATCATTAAACACCCCATGATCTTCATGGTAAATTTTTTCTTCTACAATAAATGCTTCATCACAAATCAAACTTTCATGACTAGAAGAATATTTATGGAGCAAAGAAAATTCATTACAACATCCCTCAAAAAGACTTCAGCTGGAAAATATTCTTTACAAAAGGAATTGAAAGCTACATGAAAGTTTGTCAAAGAGCCGATACTTGCAACTGGGAGAGATCTACACCAATCACGAGAAATCCCCTCAATGAATACCTGAAAATCTTTATCTGAACATCTTCATGCATGATACGAAGCTGATGAATGAAATCATGAAAATCTAGCAAGTGTTCAGCTGGTTCCTCCCACTCTTCTCTTTGAAATTTAGGAAGGCTACTTTCTCATTCATCTCTACTAGGCATTGGATTAGGGAAACCAACTATCTTTGAAAAATCATAGAAAGCATACCTCTGAGCTAAAATCTTGTCCATTTCAAACCAGTGGATTCTCCAATAGATTTCCGAACAATGGAGTCGCCATGGTGAAAGATGAGTAGTCATAATAATGTGTCCAGCTTCATTTCACCATCTAAAAATGGATCTTTTCGTTGTCGTTCTCTTAGGGAATATATCTTCACTTCCGTCCCTGGAAATGACACCATTACTATTAGCACTGAGAGTGACCCTCTGACTGCAAGAGGATAATCCTAGTACCCATAAAAAAAGGTAAATGGATTAAAATGGTTTGAGTAGGTGGATCAGTGAGACTGCGGGGAGAGGAAAAGATAATAGATGTAACTATAGATCAATTCGAGACCATTGGGCTATGGAGTCATAGGTATCGTGAATAATGAAGGCATTTAAACTGCCTATCAGAAAAAAGGATTTATGTGGTGATGAGGAGAAAGAAAATAGAAAATGTCTTAGTGAAGAACCATGAAAGATGGGAAAGATGACAACAAATCCTCTACCGCCTCAGGAATCCATAGATCAGATAGATGCTACGTCTAGACAAGAAGAAAAACAAAAAATATTTGATGAACTATGAAAGATGGGCATGATGACAACAGATCCTCCATCACCTTAGGAATCCACAAATCAGAGAGATTACATCCAAACAAGAAGAAAAAATTAAAATATCTGATGAACCATGAAATATGGGCAAGATGACAGCAGATCCTCTACCACCTCAAGAATCCATAGATCAGAGAGATTAAATCCAGAAAAGAAAAACAAAAAGTATCTAATGAACCATGAAAGATGGGCATGATGACAATAGATCCTCCATCACCTCAGGAATCCATAAATCGAAGATATTACATCCAGACAAGAAGAAAAACAAAAAAATATTTGATGAACCATGAAAGATGGGAAATATGACAATAGATCCTCTACCGCCTCAGGAATCCATAGATCAGAGAGATTACCTCCAGACAAGAAAAACATAAAATATCTGATGAACCATGAAAGATGGGCATGATGACAATAGATCCTCCATTGCCTCAGGAATCCATAAATCAAAGAGATTACATCCAGACAAGAAGAAACATAATAACGTGTAAACTAAGAAGACGGTCTGATAAAAACAATTCAAAGGAATCTTCAATAACATAATATTTACAATCCAAGCCCTCAGACTTACAAACTAAAAATACATAGCCCTGCTCATAAGAATCTCTCGGCTCTCCAACCTCTGAAAAACACCTCCTCTTTACATATCATTCATTTGATGTATTTATAGTCAAAACAATAGACATGTCTTGCTTCTTGGGTGCTTCTTCTCCAGTTTTGTGTGTCTTCTCTTGTCTGTCTTGTTCCTTCTATCAGAAGGAAACTCTAGTCAGTATGGGCCTGCAGTAAAAAATGCCCTCTAGGGTACCTTGGGATGACAATATTCTGTCTCCATGGCCAGACCCTCCATTCTTTCTAATTACTGAGTGAGTCGAGGTTTCAACCATTGGTCCTTTCTTTTATTAATTGAATCCTCAGGATCGGGATGAGGCTTAACGCCTAGGGCGATAACACATGCTTCTCTCAGATTTGATGTTATATAAGCATGTGATTGTGGGGCCTCCAAAGGTGGTTTGGATCCACACCGCTTTTGAGCCTACAATTCATCACCTTCCACCACGTATCTCTTTTACTATAACACGGTTTTGATTGCGGGACCGTTCAAGGATTTTAATGCTCAAGCAAGTTGCATCCCAGCAATGAAATGTGATCATTGATCTAGTCACGTTCTGTGATCTGGGAAACCCTGCCAATTTAGTGCCCCCACTGAAGTTTATCCGCCTACCAACTTTAGTATCATTCTAACCGCACTTGGAGATGGTGCTAATTTTGGCGATGAACAAGAACACTTCCCAGAGGATGATCTGATGTGGTGGCCTGACGTCACTATGTTGATGTGTCGTGAAAAGAGAGGTGACACGGGGTGGTTGTAGATGGATGTTAAGTTGCAGGAATGATGAGAGAACAACATGTTGGAACTGATGACTGCAACATACTTTGGCACGTCAAATCTCGGGGGAGTTCGGCATGTAGAGATGGAGCTCCAAAGTGAATGTCGATCATCGATATGAGTAGGACACACGACAGGGATCTGTGGATTTTGGGAGAAACTACTTTGGAGGAAAATGGGAGTGGGGAGGATGAAACTTATCGAAGCCCAAAGTCCCGAAGTAAATCATGACCGTCCATTGGATGAGGATGCATGGTGCTTGATCTGCAACTCTGGAGCTTCTGCCTAGCCACTAATCCTCGCGCAATTTTGAAATGTCGAATACACATGAGTCATTGATCTAAATTTTTCCTAGGATCTCCGTTGTTGGAAAAATAAACCTTCCTATTGCTTGTATTTCAAGCCCGAAATGGGATGCTTTTGAGTGCTGCGTTTGGACACTTTTGTACAGACCACGTTCTTGGATGCCCTGATTCCCTTGACAACTATATGTGATAACACAACCCATATGAGTTTTTACTAGCATTTTTTATCGGTGTTTTTTCTTTTTAGTTGGTAAAGTAATTAATAGTGAAATCATAATTTTAGATTCTTTAAATCGCTTTTTAGCATCCTCAAACACTCAATTTCTAAAAAAATATGCAATTTTCTAAAATTCAAATCAAATTTTGATAAAAAAGGATAAAAATAAAATAAAAAATTATAACATTTAGAATACGTACTAATAAATTTATATACTCCCTTTTCAAAGTCTTCACTCTTGTCAGTAAACAAAATTCAACGCATGGATGCTAGAAGTTCGTGGAATTTAATTATTATGTGGACCGATAGCAGCAAAAGAAAAAACCAAAGTTCATGTAGTCATAGAAATTACAAACTTTGAAGTCTAACTGTCGTGTAGAATTTGTCGTCTTTGTGCTGAAATTCCATGTCGTATCCCTCACTCCAAGCCAATATTTTCGCCTCCTTCTTAATGTATTTTCAAAACCCTTCTTCTTAACTGACCTTCTGAAGAAAAATTATAGAAAAATTTCTAAGCCCTTGACCGACCTTCTTAAGAAAAATGCATTTCATTGGACACCTTCTCCCGATAAAGCCTTCACATATTTAAATCGGTCCATGTGCACTACTCTCGTCGTAGCAGCTCTTGACTTCAACAAAACCTTTGTGGTGGAATCATATTCTTCTCGCATTGGTATAGGCACATTTCTCACAAAATATGGTCGACCTCTGGCCTTTACTAGCCAAGCGTCGAGTGCCCACAATTTGGGCAGATCTACGTATGAAAAAGAAATGATGTCAAGTCTCCATATGGTGCACACATGGAAGCCATATCTTTTGGGACATCTCTTTCATATAAAAATAGATCACCATAGTCTGAAGTATTTTTTGGAGCAGCGGTTATTCTCCCTACAACAAAACAAGTGGTTGACCAAAATGTTGGGGTATGATTATGAAATCATATACAAAAAGGGAAAAGACAATATAGTAGTCGATGCATTGTCAAGAAAACATGACGAGGAGGAATCCCTCTTTGCCTTATCCTTACCAGACCCTGATTGGATTGAATAAGTTTGACAAGAGTGGACAACACATCCGACTATATCCAGGTTAATTAAGTGCCTTCAGGAGGACCCTAATCCTCCCATCGACTACACTTGGCACGAAAATATTCTTCGATATAAGGATCACCTGGTTCTATCGCCCTCTTCGGTACTCAAGATGAATCTCTTAAATGAGTTGCAATCATAAAATATTGTGCGTTACTTGGGCTTCCAAAAGACCTATCCTCACGCTCGTCATTCTTTTTTCTGGGAAGGCATGAAGAAGGATATACTTCACTTTGTCACGGAATGTGTAACACACCCGACCCCTAAGTTCTCTTTTAAGGGGTGTGGAATCATAAATTCATTTTCCTTAACTATATAAAACACTCAATTTTAGGTCTCTATCCCATTCTTCTCATCCATATCTTTCTAGCCACGGTCTCCATGCTCAAAATCGAGCTCAGAGATGGCAATTATACCTCTCCCAAGTTCCTTAGGTGTTCATTGGTCGAGGCCATGGGGATTCCATGTGGGTATGACTAAATATACATCTCCCTAATTTCTCCAATATCCCGGGACTTCCAGCATTCCTAATTCTATGGAGAAAATCCATCCATCAACAAATCCAACAACTGGATTGGGACCTCGGCTAACTCACACGCTAATGGGGAATTCGACGTTCAACCTTTGGACTAAATCCATGCCTATCCCTCCCTCCATCTACAATTGCATACAACTGTGGGCTATGAAAATACGCCTAGAAAACAGGTGCCAAGACAACCACCGCGCGAATCCTCCGTAGTGGAAAATCTCTGAAGTTCACAATCTGTCCTCAGAGCATTTGACGGCTCTAATTCACTTCGAAACTCCGCGCTTCGATAGTTCTTGAGTCTTAGCACACACAAACCTCTAGAGTGAGATCCTTCTGGAGTGTCAGATATTTTGACACACATCCTCCTCAATTCAATGGGCATGATGAACTCCGATGCTCCGGCCTTCGGGAGTTCTCGAACCACTCAACACCACTTTTCTTCCAGAGTGACTTTTCTCTGAAGTGGCAGATCTTCTACCATGCATCCTCATTCACAGCCAACTGAGGTGACTTCATGAATCCGAAATTCATGAGTCCTCACACCTCCACTATTCAACTATTCTAAAGTACTACTGCTCCAGAGTGTGGGATCTGGCGACACCTGTCCTTTTCAACGAACGACTCAGAGTTGTTCCAGCTCCCGACTCTTTGAGAGTCTTTCCACCCTTCTGTTCTCGCTCCTCTGGAATGTGAGATATCCCGTCACGTGTCTTCGACTGATGGACGACTAATATCTTCTCCACTACTTCGGGCTTAGGGGTTTTTTGAAGCACCTCACCTCATTTCCTCCGGAGTGGCTCTTCTCCAGAGTTAACAATCTACTGCCACGTGTCTTCCTATGCCAACGACTAGGATCTATTCTAGCACTTCAACACTTAGGGACTTTGGTGATTTCACCCGCTCTGGCCTATAACCTACCGGAGTGTCCAATCTCTGGACTAAAGGATCTACCTCCACGTGTCCTTTGTGATGAACGATCGAGATATGTTGGGTATGTTTTATGTTCTTTGCATGTGTGTGTGGGGGCGCGTCAGATTCGACAACTGTGTCTGACAATCCCTATAGTAGTGATATTTGTGTCTTGTGCACAGGGCGCTTCCTAGGGGGGTAGGCATGGGGCCCCCTAGTTACATGCAGCGTTCGGGGCAGTGCCCTGAAAATATTTTTTTTGGGCATTTTTGCTATTTTAGCGGATTTTGATATTTTTAGCATCTTTCTAAATTAATCCCGGATTAAGGGATTAGGGTTTTGGTATCTATGAAATACCTAAAAAAATTGTATATATATTGTATGGTGAATGGTGAAATTAATACAATGAAGTGTTGAAAGGTTTTCTCCCGGTTAAGGGTTTCCGGTATAAATATATGTGTACTATTTGTATGAGCCATTGATTAATTTATGTTTTGATTAAGAATATATATTCATTGCTTTACTTCATGGGTTTAAAACTTACAATATCTACTCTATTACTCCGAGATTTGGGGATTTTCGAAGCACCAAGCTTCAAATCCTCTGGAGTTAACTATATATTGACACACGTCCCGGTTGATGGACGATTTAGATATCCTCCAGCTCCCTGCGACTTCGGGAGTCTTCAACCTTTTACACCTGTTTCCTTCCGGTGTGTTAAACCTATGGAGTACAGGATCTGGTGCCACGTGTCCTTTATGATGGATGGTCGAGAAGGGTCCCGAAGGATCCTTAGATACACGGTCCACATTACTTTGCGACTTCAGTCTTCAAGAGGTCTTGACATTACAACACCCCTGTCCTCCTGAAACGATCAACACCGGACTGACTACATCGTAGATCCGATGGTCGGGATAGCTCATGGGAATCCTCAAATCTACGTGTTAAGAACCAAATATCAATATAGCATAGAAAAACCTCAGAAAAAGTACTCAATGCCTTGAAAAAGAGATAATTTCAAATAATAAGCCTCTTCGAGGGGGAAACCTCCTTTTA
>JZKD02S1719906.1:163969-210068 GCA_000966675.3 Picea glauca
AGTGCCTTGGAATAGGATTTTGTGAGTAAACTTCTCCAAGGCAATTAAATCAACTTATGTGTCTGAGATAGGGAGTTGAGAAATCCATTGTATAATTGGTAATATCAAGAGGCTCCGCTCACACCGGAGTTAATCACAAGGTCACGTGAAGTTAGTTGAAGGGATAACCCCTAGATACTCACCTAGCGTCAGAGATATTTCTATGGATTTATTCATATTTGGGGATATTGCTAGTGCCCGTACCTCTATGAGAGGTGGTGCTTTCAAGGTTTCGGGTTTTGCTACCCTGCCCATATGATGATCCAAACTTACAACTTCTCTCCTGTGCATCGGTTATACAATGGTTTATTAGTTGCTTGAATTAGGTATCTCATAGGTTACTTGCAGGGGTTATTCTCCTTGTACCCTAAGTCAGATAGGGGTCGAACAAAACACAACCTTTATGGAGGATTACCTCTCCGAGGGGATCTGACCGACTGGTTGTTAAGCCTACGAGGGCCCTTATAACTGATTATGTTACCTCCAAACTTTAGTGGGGAGTCTCAGGTCCCTCTTGGATGAGACATACCTTCTTTAGCGAGGGAGACCACTCAGCCACTTTAGCCCATTTGCATGCATATTGGACGTTTGACTTTTGGAGTGCTCTTTGACTACTAGTTGGCCTTAAGAGTTTATACTGAGTTCTATTTATCATGGATAGTGGAGTTCCTTTTGCTCCCTCGTTTACTGCTACCCCCCCATGATGTCCAGTCATTTCATGGGGATGGATCCTTCCACTTCTCATTATGGTATGCAGAATTATAATACTTAGTCAATGCCTTGGGTCTCTAATAATTTTTCTCATGGTATGTTTGATATGTTTTCACACTTGCCATCCTCTGTCTTGCCTCCTTATGCGAATACAAGTTTTGGGTTTAGGGGCATGATGTCTCCTTCTTATCCCTCTCCGTTTGGTGGGAGTCATATCCTTCAAACACCTCTTATGGTAGGAGGTTGGAATATTCCTTCCTACGAATCCACTATGTGAGAAGTAAGTGCCCAACTATGCAATCATTCTACTTATTACACTCTGTCCACCTATCCTTCTTCCGCCATGTCGGTTCCTACGAACACTTCTCCCATGGAGGACCTCCGTCTGTCCTCCGGTGTTTCATCCGGGGGGAGTTATTTTTATAGTATGGGCAAACCCCCTCACGAAGTTCCTTCTCCTGGGGGAAACATATATCCTCACGTGAGTAACCCTTGTCATGTCACTTTCTCTTCATAAGCGGATTCCTCAGTGTCAATTCCCTTACACCCCTTTATGAATCAGTATGGAGGAGGATATTTTATTGTCAGATAGGGACAGGGTGTAAACCAAGATCCTTCCTGGCCTGCAATTTCTCAAAACCAATCTTTCCATGCACCTTGGACTCAAATGTCGTAATTCACTACCGCCACAAGTCCAGTCACCGAGTGTCATACTGGCATTATATCACCAACCTCTGCTAGTCATGTTGGAGATTGGTTGACAACCTCTGCGAGCCATGTTGAAGACCTACAACCAGCCGTTGCAAGTTATGCTAGGGGCACAAGTCCAGTCACTGCGTGTCATACTGGCGTTATATCACCAACCTCTGCTAGTCATATTGGAGATTGGTCAACAACCTCTGCGAGTCATGTTGAAGACCTGCAACTAGCCATTGCAAGTCATGTTGGGGGCACATGTCTGGTCACTCCTAGTCACACTGCACATTCATCACCAACCTCTACTAGTCATGTTGGGGATTCATCACCAACCTCTTCTAGTCATGTTGGGGATTCATCACCAACCTCTGCTAGTCATGTCGGGGATTCATCACCAACCTCTTCTAGTCATGTTGGGGATCCATAAAAAACCTCTGCTAGTCATGTTGGAGATTTTCTACTAACCTCTGCAAGTAATGTTGGGAGCATGTCACCAACCATTGCAAGTCATGCTGGGGGAATTCATATGATTGAGAATCCTAGACGTCTCAGACGTAAGCCTGGATTCCTTTGAAGGACTTGTGAAGGAAGTCACCTTACTCATTTATGTCCTGTTACTGTTGGGATACTAGAAGCGTGGGGCTCACCTAAGGGCCCTTCGGATTCTGAGGCATATATGGTTTCACAACACTTTGTTCCTTCTTTGGTTGATACAACAATCATGCCGATGCAATCTTCGGTTGACACCTCTTTTCCTTTAGGGGTTGATGCATCCTTTGACCTTGTTGTCTCACATCCCATTCAACCTGTGGCCATGTCGATGCAATATTCGACCAACACCTCTCCTATGTTTGGGGGTGATGCGTTTCTTGACCTTGTTGTCTCGCATTTTGTTCAACCAACAATCGTGTCGATGCAATCTTCGACTGACAACACTCCTATTTTTTGGGGTGATAGACCTCTTGACCTTGTCGTCTCGCATCCTATTCAACCAATTGTTGAGGAAGTGGTCATATCGATGCAATATTTGATCAACCCCACTCTTCTCTTGGAGAGTGATAAGTCTAAGGAAGCGGTCGCACCAATGCAATTTTTGGTCGATCCTGCTCTTCTGGTTCTGGTTCTATACCTTCTATGCCATGTCCTTAGCAATTCTATTACTTCTCTCTCTGAACAAGAGAGAGTTTTACTATTCTCGATTTCTCTCCCTCCAAGTCTTGACGTGGTTAAATTTGATTGGGATGGGCTTGTGGGGTATCCAATGCCTTCACATATGTCTTTTCCAGGAAGAGACATTATCCTATATATCATGGAGATGATAACCTTTGTTATCACTTTGTCCTCCTCGACTTGGAAAGCTTTGGGTCTTCCCAAGCGTGTGTTGGTTCTTCATAATATATTGACATTCCACAGGAGGTCCGCATGGGAGCCTTGGCCTCCCCTGTGGCCTACCAACTAGAATCTTCCAAACAATTCCAAGTTAATCCCTTTTCCGACTCGTTCAAAAAGAGAAAAGATTGCCAAGCGATTTGTTCCTTTCACGCTCGTTAATTTGGATTTGAAAGGTCACGAGTCTTAGTTAATCTCTTTTCTGACTCGCTATTAAAAATTGAAAAGATCCCCGAGTGATTTGTCCCTTTCACTCTTGTTAAAATTGGATTTGAAAGATCACGAGTCTTAGTTAATCTCTTTTCCGACTCGCTATAAAAAATGGAAAAGATTGTTGAGTGAACTTGTCTTTTTCACACTCATAAATTGGATTTGAAAAGACATCTATTTGGCACAAGTTTACCCCTTTTTCACACCAAGTAGACTAAAAGATATTAAAAAGGACATTTTTTGGCATTAAACTGTGATTGTATCTCATGCCCTTGCTTGCAGTATTGAGCCTTTAGCCAGTTCTCACTTTGCGTTATAAACCATGGCCCAAGTAGTTTTCATCCTCAACCAAGCAGAGCCTTGTTTATATCCTTTGCAATTTGACACCCTATACCTTGGAAGGAACATCACCCCAAGTGTCCATCTCCTGCATGAATTTCCTTGCATTGAGCATAGGTACGTTCCACTGCTAGAACTGGTTTTTCTTACTTGCGACACTCGTTCCCTCCTCTGTATCATAGCATTCACTTGTTATGAAAAAACAAAAAAATACGGGTGAGAAGGGAATACTATATTGTAATTGGAAACAATCATGTCGCCTTTGAACAAAGCACAAAGTTATTGAGTCCTTGCGTCATCATAATTTTGGGTTTAGCATGGACTTAGGAAGATGATCTCGTTACAGAATTTTCTCTACCAACTGGGTAATCTTCCAGCCACTATAGAGAACATTATGGATGCCTCCTGCATCTAATCGTCAAATCATTAATTCTATGCTGCCAGAGTCCATCGTATGTCTCATGCTCTTGTTCAAAGGAAGTCTATCAACCTGTGTTGGCCACTCCTTAGAAATCTTGACTTAGCATGTCAACCATACCCTTAGTTTGTCTCAGAATCACATGATACTTTGATCTTATGATGCACCCTAGCCCTACTTTCATCATTGGTAGGTCACCTTGAACCCAACAATCAACATTTCATCATGGGTTGTTGACTGGGTGGTTTCCCTTGTGTTCGACAACAAGATATCTATTCACACTTTGGGATTCGTGTAGTGTCTTGGATGCCATTAGCCTTATTGTTGGTTTCCTCGCCTTTGTCAGCAATTTTCATCATTGGCTGCTATTCAAAGGGTATTTTTCATGTACTACTTGCATTTGGAACACACAAAAGATGCACGAGGTCATTGGTTCATGAACATGTTCTTCATCTGATATCCACCAAATCATGAAGCTCCTGCTTTGTTCCTTGTGCTGACTGATGAGAGATGCCTTAATGCTCTCCTTTCAGCGGGTCTCTTTCCATCGACTTCAACTCATGTATTCTGGATACGAGACCTAGATTTTTATGAGTACCTTGAGGCTTGCAGTCATTAGTGGCAGTCTCTCTCGCCATTGACAGATGGGAATACATCAATGTCTTCTGATCAATGGATCTCTCAAGTGTTTGACACCAACTCCTTTATTCACATTTGTAGAGATGTACTCGGTGCCTTGATACCTACTTTCATCATTGGTAGGTTGTCTAACATTTGTTAATGGTATACCTCAATGACCGGTAATCAAACGATGTCTCATCGTGTTCGACCTCAACTCATTTATTCACATGATGTAGACTTTCACCATTGGTAGATTGTATTGAAGACTTGAAGACATCACTTTGTGGATGCAACTTTCCTGAGCTGTTGCTTCCATTTCATTGGAACAATACCTATTTGACTTCAGCGATCATGGGAGATTAGATTTTACTCCATGGTATATAGATATCTTTAGATTGATTTTGAGACTGGTTTCACTGGGCCTTGTTCATTACTATGACAACTATTGACATGTAACCGCATTTATACTTGCCTACTCATGGCCATGAACACTTGTTGGTATATTTTCCACATGGATCTGCATTGTATTCTTGGCATCCATGTATGCAAAGGAAGTACATAATGTAATGAGAAATTGAGTTCGTCCAGCTGGTTCTCTACCACTCCACTTCTGATTTATTTATAATGTATTTTGGCCATCACAGATACTCCTCTGATCTCACACATTAGGGGGCATTTGTTATAGCAAGATTTGCCTCACCATTGCTATCTTGCATAGAGGGCCTTTTTCCATTTCCCTATGCAAACTTATCAACCCCCTTTTTGGATAAATCGAGAGCCAAAATTATATATTTTTCCACATATATGCTTCCTAACTGCTTTGCAAGATGCATATACACTTGCTCCTCCACTACAACTCACATATATCGGGATTTGTGCTAGAAAATACAAAATGAGGTTGGATTTCCATGTCACGATAAATGATCTCTGATATTTGGCCTTCCATATACTGGAAACATTCCAACTCGGCCCTTCAGTTGCATTATGGAGGCTATAAGAGCATAATTTTGAGCTATGGAAAAAGAGAGAGAAAGCATTCAACTTTGAGAGCAAAGTTACTCTGGAGAAATTACTTCATATTGAGTCTGCATCCCTTTGTCCCTCAAGTTTGAACATAGTTTTCAACCCCCAAGCTCTTCCCTTATTGTCAAGAGGATCTCATTATCTCTTTTCTATGAGCTTGTCTTTGGTGGAGGATTGAAGTGGTGGAGTCCCAGTTGGAAGGAACTTGGTTTCTTGGTTTCAAACCGTTTCAACACGGAAGTCTGTAATGTTGATACTTCTGTTGATCAATTATTAATAGAAATACTCCTTTCTCATCCTATTGATATCTTGCAAATATATGATTATTATCCATGGGCATGTTTGTAATGTTTATTAATGGATTGCACTATCTAATGTGCTAACTCATTATATATATTGTCACTATATACTTGCATTTCTTGTTTGTTGAGAACTTCTTGTAGGTGTAAAGCTTTGGGTCAAAGTGCTCAACGGTGGAACGACATCAAATGATTGGATCGAGTTAGGCTTCTTCCTCGTATTGCACATTAGTTTATATAGCACATGTTGGAATTGAGTTGATTTCTGCGGTCATACCTGTCTGTTGTTGTTTACCCTTGGCCATAGAGAGTTTTTCCCTTGTAACAGTGTGTTGGAATTCAACCAACTTATTACCATACAGATTCTCTGTCCATAATTATTATTTTAGTAGAACCATATTTTCTTCTATGAATCTATCACAACCTTAAATCGTCACTCATGAAACTCAAGGTTTCACATAAATGCCTTTAAGCATTCCTTGATTGGTCAATTCATTCATGACATATTAGTTCATGAATTCTTCCAAGGGTTACAAACAATATTTACTACCAGAGGTTCATACCTCCATCATTCAGGTTCTCCTTCTGAATCATACCTTACTTGGGTATCCAAGGCTTACAACTGCCTTTCAAAATTTCATGCATACCACTAAGACAATAAAATATTTCAAAAGGGGTTCTTACCAAATCCCTTCATACCTTGTGCCACATAGGCACAAATATCTTTATACTATTTCTTGGTTGCTAGCACCCTCCTTCTGATTTTTACCTCATCATCTGTGCTTTATGGGGACTTTTACAGCCCTGTCAACAATCTTTCAACCACAGCCTTCTCTTGGTCATCCTCCGCTTGAGGTTTCCCATCATTGGCAACTGTCTTCCTCAACAAGTCCAATTCCTTTCTATACATAGCATGCATAATCATAGTCACAATTACATTAGTTGTAATATTAAACCAAATGCATGTATCATAACATTCAAATTCATAAAACATCTTCAAAATGTCCTAGCATATCTTTATGCACTTCATCACATTATCCGCAAATGTTTCCATGAGTGCAACACAAACAAATTTCGATTGTTTCTTCAACAATACAACCCTTATCACTATAGTGTCAAAACCATTTTACTTTCATTAGCGTACCATCTTTCTCATCCCAAGGAAAAAACATAATACTCAGCAAGAAAAGAATTGATGGCTCTCCCCTTCTTCCAATTCTTTTTACACTGCCTGGGACCTTTCAGGCTAGTTGAGTTATCTCTAAGGCATCACTACCTTTTCTTAATCATGGCTTCAACCAAGCCTATTCAATCAAACATACTCATTTATTCATTTAATATTACTCAGGGGGTTTATTTTCCTTTTACCAGATTTACTGGTTTCCACAACTACTCTTTTAATCCTACGGCTCTGTTAAACAATTCAAGGTTCTTAGGGTGAGAAAAGTGTTCCTCCTTTTCCCCCCCTTTACTTATGCAATATACTTCTTATTGTGATATTTCTGCTCTTTTCTTGAGCAGCCTCGGTCAAGCTCATCCTAACTCTTAGGATACATCAGCATGCTTTAATAGCAAATCCTTTTGTCCATAATGAATCATGAACCTATGCATCCTGCACGTTACCATTCAGTTATCGGAATGTTCAAGATTCATTATTACTCTTCTATTCATTACATGACGTTTTTCAAAATGTAATCAAGGATTCTTATATACATATATATGCATATACATATAAGCTTGTCACTCACTTCTTAATCCTCAACAGTCAATAAGGTTGTGACTATGTTCTCCTAACAGAGTCTTCTCATAGTTCCTCCACATGGAACTCCTTCAGCATGAAACTTCCTTATTGCATATCCTCCACTATCTGTGATAGCCTCAACCTTGAGTTGGCTTTAGCTAGGTACCAAATATTTCATAAAGAATATAAACATGCATCTTTGTCATGTGTCCAAATTATGTATCCACACATATTCTGGTTTTTCTAACTTACATCCATGATGTGCTTAACCATATGCATAATCATAAGCATGTGTGTAGCTTCCATAAGTATATTTCATAGCCCACCTACATCTCTATTTTAAAATCAGTTAACTCATGAGTTTTCACAATCATTCTCATGTGACCTTCAAGGAAGAATCAATTGCCTCTTATTATGACAACAAAGCATCCTTTCTCATCCACTCTTTCTTCTATTTACACTAGTCTTTCTTGAGGGAATGGAGCACATTCCCCTTAAGCTATAATTCAAAACAAAACTTTCATGACTCTTCAAAATGGATTCAAGCATGCATCCATGGTATTCACTTAATCTTGGCAAGTGAAATTCTTGCCTTACATATCACTCATTTAGGCAATCACCTCACGCATTTAGTGTACCTATACTCTTACATCATACATGTGCATCACTTTCACATTTAATATCATTCACACCGAACTGGTATTACTATCAGGATTCATATCAAGAAACTTCATAATGCATTAAATCCATGCACTCAAGCATAACACACACAGTCCAAACGTTCATCATGCAAGATCATTATTTGCACCTTTTTCCATGTCATACATGCACATGGACATATCAGACTTCCAGATCATCCTCCAAGGATATTTTTTTCATCTTTATGACAAGTCTCATAGAGACACTCAACACTGAGCTTGCAGTCATTCACAAGATATCCGCCTGGCAGTTTAATAGACATAGTCATAACTATGTTTCCCTTTATATGCGATAACAACTAGCAAGAAAAACACTCTCGCCTTAATTTCCATAGAACATTACCCAAATTATAAATACAATATGGGAAATTAAAACCTTGATCAAGGTAACATGACAACCAATTTTGCTTCCAACTAGTCTTGATCATAAGATCTCTCAATCAAGGAGATTCTTTTCTAGATTCCCTTCACTAGGGTCCAACTATACCTATATGGATACCATCCACCACTGGATGTCAGTCTGACCCGTTGGGCTTCTATAAGTGCTCCATCACTTCCTTTACCACATTCAGGATCAACTATAATCAACTATTCTACCTTAATTATAATAATTTTTTAATGACTAATAACATTTGGACTATTCAATTAAATCCCAAATGCAACTTCAATTTATGTTTACTTACTAAGCATTCTAGTTCATAAATCTAGAGTATCTTTAGGTCAAAATTAGTCTTGACCATTACACCTAGAATTCTTCCTTTTGTTCAACAATAGTCAGGGATGAAGGCCACTCTCCTCCTCCCACAAGAATTTTGGCAGATTAGTTTCCTATCCACCAAGCAAGGGAGGTTGTTGTAATTTCTCACTTAATCACTCTATATTTATACATCTTTGTTTATCAACTTGATTAGAAAAACCCAGCACGACAATTCTTGTACCCAGAAACAAAAAAAAATTATCAGTTCACTTGAAACCCGAGAGTTGTGCATGCTCTCCCTTTTCAGGGAATGGTCACCAGACTCATTCCTCTGATCGTGAGGGGTTGTACACCTATACTAGGTTTAAATATTCATTAAATAAGTAATCATTACTGCTACGGTTCCTTTCCATCCGTTCATATTGCTATTTTAGTTTAAAT
Organism: Picea glauca; assembly: GCA_000966675.3. Classification (NCBI taxonomy): domain Eukaryota; kingdom Viridiplantae; phylum Streptophyta; class Pinopsida; order Pinales; family Pinaceae; genus Picea; species Picea glauca. Next base: position 173,292 of record JZKD02S1719906.1, read on the forward strand.
ATTAGTGCTCTTCATCATAATCCCATTCATGTAGGATTGGCTTTCATTTCCCAAGAAATGATAGGATCCCTTTGTCACAGACTAGCATGGTTCAATCTCGCTGGGTAAAATACCAACTGTATTTTAATCTTCATCCTTAAAGTACTTCAAAAATATTTTCATATGACTCGTGCATTAGCCCAAGTAGGCCAAGTGTTGTTGTCATGTTCTAATACCAATTTGTAACACACCTGACCCCTAGGTTCTCTTTTAATGGGTGGGGAATCATAAATTAATTTCCCTTAACTATCTCAAACCCTCCATTTAGGGTCTCTATCACATTCTGCTCATCCAAATATTTCCATCCACAGTCTCCATGCTAAAAAATGATCTCAGAGTTGGAAATTATACCTCTCCCAAGTTCCTTGGTTGTTAATTGGTCGAGGCCACAGGGCTTCCACATGGGTCCAACTCAATATAATTCTCCCTAATTTCTCTAATATCCCAAGACTTCCATAATTCCTAATTCAATGGAGAAAATCCATTGATCAAAAAATCCAACGACTAGATTGGTTCCTTGGCTAACTCACAGGATAACGGGGAATTCGACATTCGGCCTTCGGACTGAATCCAGGCCTAGCCCCTCCCTCCATCTACAATTTCATACGACCACGGGCTATGAATAGATGCCCAAACAACAGGTTCCAAGACCACCACTGCACGAATCCTCCAGAGTGGAAAATCTCCAAAGTTCACAATCCGACGCCACGTGTCCTTAGATCATTTGATGGCTCTGATTCACTTCAGAACTCGAGGCTTCGATAGTTCTTGAGTATTCACACACACAAACCTATGGAATGAGATCCTTCTGGAGTGTCAGATATTTTGACACGCACCCTCCTCTATTCAACAGTCATGATGAACTTCGACGCTCTGGCCTTTGGGAGTTCTCGACCCACGCAACACCAATTTTCTTCCAGAGTGAATTTTCTTCGAAGTGGCAAATCTTCTACCACGCGTCATCCTTCATGGATGGCTAAGGTGACTTTATGACTCTGGCCTTCATGAGTCCTTGCACCTCCAATCTTCAAATCTTTCGGAGTACTATAACTCCAGAGTGTGAGATCTGGCGACACTTGTCCTTACTAACGGATGACTCAGATTTGTTTCGGCTCCCAACTCTTCGGGAGTCTTTCCACCCTTCTTCTCTCACTCCTATGGAATGCAAGATCTCTCACCAAGTTTCTCAAACTGACGGACGACTGAGATCTACTCCGCTACTTCGGTCTTCGAGATTTTTTGAAGCACCTCACCTCATTTCCTCTAGAGTGGCTCTTCTCTGGAGTTAAAAATCTATTTCCACGTGTCTTCCTATGCCAACGACTAGGATATATTCCAACACTTCGACACTTCGGGACTTTGGTGATTTCACCCACTCCCACCTATAACCTGTCGGAGTGTCCAGTATCCGGACTAAAGGATCTGTCGCCACACGTCCTTTATGATGGACGATCGAGATCTACTCCGTTACTCCGAGCTTTGGGTATTTTCAAAGCACCAAGCTTCAAATCCTCTGAAGTGGCTCTCCTCCGGAGTTAACGATATACTGACACATGTCCCGGTTGATGGACGGTTCAGTTCTCCTCAGACTCCCTGTGACTTCGGGAATCTTCAACCTTTTACACATGCTTCCTTCTAGTATGTTAAACCTTCGGAGTACAGGATCTGGTGCCATGTGTCCTTTATGATGGATGGTTGAGAAGGGTCCTGAAGGATCCTTATATCCACAGTCCACATTACTTCGTGACTCTGGTATTCGGGAGGTCTTGACATTACAAAACCCCTATCCTCTCGAAATGGTCAACACCAGACTAACTAAATCGTAGATTCGATGGTCGGGATTGCACCCGGGAATCCTCAGATCTATAGCCCAGATTTATTTTGGGACTTCAGGGGATTCACCTCCTATACGAAAAATATACCCAAGTCATCGGACCCGCGAAGTCCAAAGGGGTCGAAGCATTAACATATGCGTCCCTTCTCCATATATGATGATCTTGAACAACTTCGGCTCCTCCCAAACTAATCTCATCCATTCGTCTTCCAAACGAAAGAATCTTCCCTTTTGAGACATGAATCTCGCTATTCTTCCTAAGCTTCATTACTTCTAAAGTACCTAAGCACTTTGCACTATTTCTCTTGTTCTTAACACTTAGAGGGATATTCCGCACACCCCTTGCGCTCATTCATCACTCTAGAACTTAAAATTTTTTGGTCTCTACCTGCCTCCCAGAGAGCCTGTGCATATGTGCACTATCTCTCCTGAGATTTAACATAATCCTTCCTCCAAGGGACTCAGAACGACTAGGAGTGTCGACATGCACACGTGAAAATGTGCCCAAGGTCGACAAACTCACAGTTTATTTCTCTAGCTTAAGCCACCACATGGCTCAAGCATTTACGAGTACCAGTCATGTCTGAACCATATAATTTCTTACTTGCCTAAATACATAATCAAGCAGAAACAAAGGGATACAGTATAACCATTAATCCGACATGCACATCCCTGAAACATTCATAGGATATCCAATTTTAATCTACAGTTACAGTCCAACTACACGGGATATGAGAATACTTATCTATTCCAGGTTGCAACCAACTAACTAACTGTGGGTGTTCGCCTTTCCACCCAACCATAAGCTCAGAGGAATTCATTCTTAGTGATCTGGCCACCCCTGTGCCAAGACATGATGTCATCGGGAAATTTACGCCAATTCTCAATGATCCTTGCTCTTTCACATCTTCTGTGAGGTTTATCATATACTTCCTCAACATCAAGCTCCTGGTCTTCTGCTCGGGTCCCTTTCTCTGCATACTCTCAGAGATTTATCTCTCTGTCATGGCCTCAACAAGGCTTATCAGACGCTCTACCAACATCAAGCTTGCGACCTTCTACTCGTTCTCTGCTGGAGATCTTCTCGCATTTTCCACTTGTCTCTTTATTTCCTTACGTTCTTTGCACGCACATCCCTCCTATCTTGTTCCTTCTGTCAGAAGGAAAACTTGGGTCAGTCCGGTTCTGCAGGACCCTGTGGTACTTTGGGCTGACCTTTTGTAGCTAGACCATGCTTCCTTTCATGGGGGTGGTTGATGGTTCAACCTCCGGTCCTTTCTTCATTAATTGATTCCTCCTTGGGAACCAGAGGAGGTTTGTTATCCTCAGCAAGGGAAATTTAGTGTCATTCGATATAATGAAACCTCTCTTATAGTTTTCAAATTATTTCCTCTAGTGATATAATGGCCAGTACTTTCAAGGCTTCACCCCCACAATCAGTTATTGGAAATTCAAACAATAATACATTTACAATGTTCCCATGCTACAACATGGTAATCCTAATTAATGATTAATTACAAGTTGGGGGAAACAGGGGTGTTACAAAATGTGAGGTGTGCCAACATAATAAAGGTGAAACCATCAAGTATCCAGGAGCTCTACAACCCCTACCCATTCCAAATTTGATGTGGATGGACATCTCCATGGATTTCATAGTGGGCCTTCTGAAAGATGGGAACAAATCCATCATCATGGCGGTGGTTGATCACCTCTCCAAGTATGCTCATTTTTGTACATTACCCCACCCTTTCGCACTAGCACGAGTAGCCCAATTTTTCCTTGATCAAATTTTCAAGTTACATAGAATGCACACCTCTATTGTATATTATCATGATCCAACTTTCACCAGTACATTTTGGCAAGAGTTGTTTAAATTCTAGGGCTCCCATTTGAACATGAGCACCACCTATCACCCCCAGTATGACCTGCAAACAGAAGTGGTCAACAAATGTTTGGAAACCTACTAACGGTGTTTTGCTTCAGACAAACAACATCAGTGGGTGCAATGGCTCCCCTTGGTCGAATGGTGGTACAATACTTCATATCATACGACCATTAAAATGACCCCATATGAAGCAATGTATGGCCAACAACCACCTATCATCACTACCTATCTTCTAGGCACATCAAAGGTCCAATCTATTGATACCATTTTGCAAGGTCGAACAACCACCCTATCGACTCTGTAGGATAACCTCCACATGGCCCAAAATCGAATGAAGCAACAGGTGGACCAACATCGTTCAGAAAGGGTTTTTTAGGAAGCTGATCAGGTGTTTCTAAGGCTCCAACTTTACAAACAAACATCTCTCAAAGCCCAAGGATATCACAGTTTGGAACCCAAGTTTTATGGGCCCTACGAGATCATTAAGCGTATTGGTTCAGTTGCCTACAAATTGGCCCTTCCATATACTTCCAAAATCCATTTGGTGTTCCATGTTTCTTGTTTAAAGAAAGTGGTGGGACATAATTGCAGGGTCCAAACCATCCTTCTGAAATTCAATGAAGAAGGTTCCCTTTGGCTCCAACCATAAGTAGTTCTCAATACATGTGAACATCAGTTGCATGGAAAAACTATCAAGGAAGTGTTGATCAAGTGGAAGGACACATCACCAAAGGATGAGACTTGGGAACCATCGACCATACTACAAAAATTTCCGCATCTTCAGCCTTGAGGACAAGGTTTCTTTTGAAGGGGGAGGGCATGTTAGGATCCGATCCTAACCCCTCTTCATGGGTCATTAGTTAGTAGGATATGTTTTCTATGTAATTAAGGTTGACATTAGTTACTAAGGCCTATTAAATAAAGGAGAATAACTCAATGTAAGAAGACCTAATAGAAGCTTCCGCTTGTAGAAATATCTTCCTCTAGAAGTTTCCTTAGAAGGTAAAGTTAGTATAAATAAGAATAGGAGGTATTGGATATTTTTTTCTTGGAGATTATTGCAATAAAGCTCTGTTCTGTTGGAGGTTTCCCCCCTGAAGAGGCAAGTGAACATTGCTATATTTAATAAAGGTCCTCTTTCTATTCTAATTTTGGTATTGTTCTAGCTATAATCTTGTTTTTCTATTACTGCTTGCGAAATATTTATGTTCTGCATTACATAATTTATCTGGTATATTGCAAGAGCTGGTGAACTTTGGATTGTTGTGTGTTGGGAAACCTTTTAGAGCTTGAATGTTGACTGGTTTGGGAAACTGAGTGTCACTGTGGCACCCATCCTTGTGGATTCATAGCCCTAGCTCGGGGGTGGCCTGTTGTTGAGCTTGGAACATCAGTGTCTAAGGTTGGGTGGAACCTACTTGGCCAACAACTAGTTGATGATTGGTTTTATTAAAGATAAGTGCTCTCTTTCATGTTCTTCTCTGCTTGCATAATTATTTTTGTTGTGTATTGATTAGTATCTATGAGATATGTATTAATAATGTGTCTTCTTGTTGGTTATTGTTGCACATAGCATATTGTTCATTTTCTTAGTTTAACATGGATCTTGATGACTGTGTGTGTTATTTCATGCTTCTTTATTTAGTTGTTTGACATCAGAAGTTAGAATTGGCTCAAGAAGTGCATTCTTGAGTGTGGTGGGCGTGCCCATTCTATTTCTCGGTAGTTGGGTACGTCACATATTGGTATCAAAGCAAATCGTTTTGGGTTTGCTAGTGACAGGGATGTCACAAATTGGTATCAGAGAAAATCGTTTTGGGTTTGTTGGTGACAGGGGCGTCGCAACTCACATAGGTAGCCTACAATAATCCTTGTGGGAAATGAAAAAATAAAACTAGCATGAACAACCACAAAGAACTGATGAACCTAGAGTCACAACATCTCAAATTGCAACATCCAACACTAAGAATTCCAAACCATGAACCATATAAGAAATTTGAAATAAACACTGCAACAACAAACTAAGAATCCCATATAGAGGCAAACATACTTGCAACCACCATAGGTGCTCACCACACTGTTATCTCAATACACAAGCAATGAAGTTGCAATGTAGCCTCCTCCTCCCAATAGTGACTTAGTGGAAAATAAATTGAGAAGAGATGTTGTCACCCTTTTTCACTGCCACCCTAGCTCCTATAGGTGCTAGTGCAAGAAAGGAATCATGTACTTATAATTAACATTTAAACTTGGTCCCATATATGATATCAAAGATTAACTCCAATGACAACTTAATCTCACCTATATTACAATTTAATCTCATTTAGATTACAATTTAATCTCATATCCAATATTAAAAAGTTTAATTTTTTTAAAAACATAATTTTAATTAAAAAAAATCTTCCCAAAACACAATTTTGAATCCATGCCAAATAACACAAAGTCGACTCTTCAGTGCGAGGGGAATACATGAAACCTTGCATTTGTAGGGACTAATCAACCGTGAATCATGAACATGAACTATCATATTTAATTTCTTCAGGCTCATGAGAGTACTCTTATTCTGTTGAATATAGTTCGTCAAGTTTTTAGGATGGAGAGAAATAAGTACTCAATTACAGAGAATTTAATGTGTTTTATAGTTTTGATTTTACATTGTAGAATTTAAAATAACATTACATCTAAATACTCAATTATAGAGAATCTAATGCTTTCTAGTTTAGTTTGATTATAGAATTTAAAAGGGGTTATACTCATTCCTCTAATCGTGAGGGGTTATACACCTATACTAGGTTTAACCCTTCATTAAAGCAGTAATCATTACTGCTACAGATCCTTTCCATCCGTTCATATTGCTATTTTAGTTTAAATATTAGTGTTCTTCAACATAATCCCATTCCTGTAGGATCGGATTTCATTTCCCAAGAAATTCTAGGATCCCTTTGTCACAAACTATCATGGTTCAATCTCATTGGGTAAAATCCCATCTGTATTTTAATCTACATCCTTAAAGTACTTCAAAAATATTTTCATATGAGTCATGCATGAGCCCAAGCAAGCCAAGTGTTGTTGTCGTGCTCTGATACCAATTTGTAACACACCTGACCCCTAGGTGCTCTTTTAAGGGGTAGGGCATCATAAATTAGTTTTCCGTAACTATCTCAAACCATCCATTCGGGGTCTCTATCCCATTCTGCTCATCCAGAGCTTTCCAGCTGTAATATACCTAAGGTCGAACCCAATTGTAAATGTAAATGCAAATGTACTTAAGCTGGTGAGTTGTTTTGATATCATTTTGTATGAACATTTCATGGCATAGTGCGTGCATGTACTTCACAATAAAATGAGCAAGTGTGCACATTCCAGGATACCATGAGCAGTGTCTTAAGTGTGCGCGATTGTGAGGCCAATGAGCCTTTGTGTTTATGCTATGTTTTATAGGTTGGTGAGCCAGTTTTTATAAGCTATGATGCTTATGTTTTGATTAGGCCGGAGAGCCTAGATGTTAAAGGCTAGTGCGTCTATTTTTGTACATGTTTCATAATTAATATAAAATACATCGTTGCGTGCAGACCAACCACGATAAAAGGGATGGGGGACTAAACTCCACTAGTTAGGGAAAGTGAGGGGCTAAGTTAAGAAAAGGGGATAAGCTAGGGAGCTTAGGCAAAAAATGAATATTATATTAATATTTATTAAATCATAAAGTATGGATAATTATTTTATCCTAAGTTCTAAAGTGGGGTACAAGTGGACCAAAATAGCTCCCAACATGACAAGTGTCAAGTTGGGGACATGCATACATATTGTTGGGACTTAGTTCATTTCCTATCATCTTTTCCATCATTCTTGCCATCATTACATCCATCATTGAGTCATCCAGTCAATCATTCATGAGTATTCACACCCATTGAGCTATCTTTTGCATTTTCATGACTGTACCTGAACCCGTATCGATAGTCATTTGTGTTGGTGTATCTGGTTAGCTTGGGAGCTATACTGAAGAAGCGGGTTGTCAGGCCCGTGAGAAATTCTCTGGGTGAGAGAATTGTTGGGGATTGATTTCCTGAAGGTGTTTAACTGCAACTACAGTGCTCTGAGACTTCCTATCCGGCCTGTTGCTGAAGCCCGGAAAGGAAGTGGAGCAGCCGAAGAACTGTTGAGTAGAGAAGGGGCACACTTCCTAGGTGGGACAAGCATGTGGGGAATGAGGGATTGTGAGTTGTTAGTTTGAGTTGGCACCTTAGATGGATTCCTTCCTGTTGTCTATGAGACTTTAGCCTGGTTAGGAATCCCTTTACCCAGGTGGAGTTTAGTCCCAGCTGGAAGGTATGCATGTAGTTGGTGACATTCTTACCAAGATAACTGCCAATCTAGGTGATAAATTTACATGTTGCATTGTTATTTACGTGCTTATATTTATGGGTTTATCTTGTGTGTGTTTATAACTGTCTGTAAATTTATGGGTATTTCCTGTATATCTTGCATGTATATGTTTACTTTCATTTTAGTATGAATATATGCATTTACATAACGTATTTGTCTGTCTACATTTTTTTTTTATATATGCTTTCACAAGAGTTTTGTGTGCATATATATTTTAATTTCATGCAGTTCAAAAAATTTATGTGGCATAGATCAGTTAGATGTTGGGTATGTTACAGTATGTTCCCCAGAGAGAATGTAAGAGTTCTTTGCCGTAGTGTGGCCCGACATGGATGGTCGGGGACGTTACACCAGCCATGGTCCCCATGCTCAAAACCGAGCTCAGAGCTGGAAATTATACCTCTCCCAAGTTCCTCGGGTGTTCATTGGTCAAGGCCACGGGGCTTCCACATGGGTCTGATTCAATATACTTCTCCCTGATTTCTCTGATATCCAGAGACTTCCATAATTTCTAATTCTATGGAGAAAATCCATCCATCAACAAATCCAACGACTGGATTGGGTCCTCGGCTAACTCATAGGATAACAGGGAATTCAACGTTCGGACTTCGGACTGAATCCATGCCTAGCCCCTCCCTCCGTCTACAATCACATATGACTGCAGGCTATGACCAGACACCCAAACAACAGGTGCCAAGACCACCACCACGCACATCCTCCGGAGTGGAAAATCTCCAAAGTTCACAATTCGATGCCACATGTCCTCAGAGCATTTGATGGCTCTAATTCACTTTGGAACTCCGGGCTTCGACAGTTCTTGAGGCTTCAAAAATGCAAATCTATGGAGTGTCGGATATTTTGACACACATCCTCCTCTATTCAACAGTCATGATGAACTCTAACGCTCCGGCCTTTCGAATTTCTTCACCCACGCAACACCATTTTTCCTCCAGAGTGACTTTTCTTCAAAGTGATAGATCTTCTACCACATGTCCTCCTTCACAGACAGCTAAGGTGACTTCATGACTCCGGCCTTCATGATTCCTCACACCTCCACTCTTCAACTCTTTCGAAGTACTACAACGCCAAAGTGTAGGATATGGAGACACCTATCCTTACCAACAGACGACTCAGATCTGTTTCGACTCCTGACTCTTCGAAAGTCTTTCCACCCTTTTTCTCTAGCTCCTATGGAATGTGAGATCTCCCACCACATGTCTTCGACTGAATAACGACTGAGATATGCTCCTCTACTTCAGGCTTTGGGGTTTCTCGAAGCACCTCACCTCATTTCCTCTGGAGTGGCTCTTCTCCAGAGTTAACAATCTACTGCCACGTGTCTTCCTATGCCAAGGACTAGGATATATTCCGGCACTTCGGCACTTTGGGACTTCGGTGATTTCACCCGCTCTCGCCTATAACCTCCCGGAGTTTCCAGTCTCCAGACTAAAGGATCTGTTGCCATGCATCCTTTATGATGGATGATCGAGATCTACTTCGTTACTCCGAGCTTCGAGCATTTTCGAAGCACCAAGCTTCAAATCCTCCAGAGTGGCTCTCCTCCACAGTTAACGATATACTGAAATGTGTCTCAGTTGATGGATGGTTTAGATATCCTCTGGCTCCCTACGACTTTGGGAGTATTCAACCTTTTACACCTACTTCCTTCCAGTGTGTTAAACCTATGGAGTACAGGATCTGGTGCCATGTGTCCTTTATGATGGACAGTCGAGAAGGGTCTCGAAGGATCCTTAGAACCACAGTCCACATTACTTTGTGACTCCGGTCTTCGGGAGGTCTTAACGTTACAACACCCCTATCATCCTGAAATGGTCAACGTCGGACTAACTACATCGTAGATCGATGGTCGAGATAGCTCCCGGGAATTCTTAGATCTACGACCCAGATTTACTTCTAGACTTCAGGGGATTCACCTCTTGTATGACGAATATAGCCAAGTATCTGGACCCACGAAGTACGAAGGGATCGAAGGATTAACATACGTGTCCCTTCTCTAGATTTGACGATCGTGAAGAGCTTCGACTCCTCCCAAACTAATCTCATCCATTCGTCCTCCAAACGAAAGAATCTTCCCTTTTGAGACTTGAATCTCGATATTCTTCCCGAGCTTCATCATCTCTAAAGTACTTAGGCACTTTGCACTATTTCTTTTGTTCTTAACACTTAGAGGGATCTTCTGCACACCCCTTATGCTCATTCATCACTCTAGAACTTAAAGGTTCTCGATCTTTTCCCGCCTCGTAGAGAGCCTGTGCATACGTGCACTATCTCTCCAGAGCTTTAACAGACTCCTTCCTCCAAGGGACTCAGAACGACCAGGAGTGTCAACATGCACACGTGAAACTGTGCCCAAGGTCGACAAACTCACAATTCATTTCTCTATCTTAAGCCACCACAGGGCTCAAGCATTTACGAGTACAAGTCATGTCTGAACCATATAATTTCTTACTTGCCTAAATACACAATCAAGTAGAAACAAAAGGGATACAATATAACCATTAAGAAAACATGCACATCCCTGCAATATTCATAGGATATCCAACTTTAATCTACATTTACAGTCCAATTACACAGGATATGAGAATACTTATCTATTACAGGTTGCATCCAACTAACTAACTGTGGGTGTTTGAATTTCCACCGAACCATAGGCTTAGAGGCATTCATTCTTAGTGCTCTGGCCACCTGGCCACCCCCGTGCCAAGCTAGGATATCACCGGGGAATTTACACCAATTCTCAATGATCCTTTCTCTTTCACATCTTCTGTGAGGTTTATCAGATGCTTCCTCAACATCAAGCTCGCGGTATTCTGCTCGGGTCCCTTTCTCTGCATACTCTCAGAGATTTCTCTCTTTGTCATGGCCTTGACGAGGTTTAACAAACGCTCTCCCAGCATCAAGCTCATGACCTTCTGCCCTCTCTTTGCTGGAGAGCTTCTCACATTCTCCACTCTTCTCTTTATTCCCTTACATTCCTTGCACGCACATCCCTCCTATCCTGTTCCTTCTGTCAGAAGGAAAACTCGGGTCAGTCTGGGTCTGCATGACCCTGTGGTACTTCGAGTTAACTTTCTGTAGCTAGACCATGCTTCCATTCATGAAGGTGGTTGATGGTTCAATCACTAGTCCTTTCTTCATTAATTGATTCCTCCTTGGGAACCAGAGGAGGTTTTTTATCCTCAACAAGGGAAATTTAGGGTCATTCTATATAATGAACCCTCTCTTATAATTTTCACACTCTTTCCTCTAGTGATATCATGGCCAGTACTTTCAAGGCTTCACCCCCACAGTCAGTTATTAGAAATCCAAACAATAATACATTTACATTGTTCCCATGCTACAACACAGTAATCCTAATTAATGATTAATTACAAGTTGGGGGAAGCATGGGTGTTACAGAATGTGAGGTGTGCCGACATAATAAAGGTGAAACCATCAAGTCTCCAGGAGCTCTACAACCCCTACCCATTCCATCTTTGACGTGGATGGATATCTCCATGGACTTTATAGTGGGCCTCCCTAAAGCTGGGAACAAGAACATCATCATGGTGGCGATTGATCGCCTCTCCAAGTATGCTCATTTTTGTACATTACCCCACCCTTTCACACTGGCACTAGTAGCCCAATTTTTCCTTGATCATATTTTCAAGTTACATGGCATGCCCACCTCTATTGTATATTATCGTGATCCAACTTTCATCGGCACATTTTGGAAAGAGTTGTTTAAATTATAGGGCACCCAACTGAACATGAGCACCACCTATCACCCCCAGTATGACGACCAAACATAAGTGGTCAACAAATGTTTGGAAACCTACTTGCAGTGTTTTGTTTTGGAAAAACAACATCAGTGGGTGCAATGGCTCCCCTTGGCCGAATGGTGGTACAATACTTCATATCATATGGCCACTAAAATGACCCCATATGAAGCAGTGTATGGCCAACGACCACCTACCGTCACTACCTATCTTCTGGGCACATGAAAGGTCCAATCTATTGATAGAATGTTGCAAGGTCGAATAGCCACTCTAGCGGCTCTGAAGGATAACCTCCACATGGCCCAAAATCGAATGAAGCATCAGGTGGACCAACATCGTTTAGAAAGGGTTTTTTAGGAAGGTGATCATCTGTTTCTCAAGCTCCAACCTTACAAACAAACATCTCTCAAAGCCCAAGGATATCACAAGTTGGAACCCAAGTTTTATGGTCCCTACGAGATCATTAAGCGTATTGGTTCAGTTTCCTACAAATTGGCCCTTCCAGCTACTTCCAAAATCCATCCGGTGTTCCATGTTTCCTGTTTAAAGAAAGTGGTGGGACATAATTGTAGGGTCCAAACCATCCTTCCGGAATTAGATGAAGAAGGTTCCCTTTGGATCCAACCATAAGTCATCCTCAATACATGTGAACATTAGTTGCATGGAAAAATTATCAAGGAAGTGTTGATCAAGTGGAAGGACGCATCACCAGAGGATGAGACTTGGGAACCATCGACCATACTACAACAGTTTTCGCATCTTTAGCCTTGAGGACAAGGCTGCTTTTGAACGGGGAGGGCATGTTAGGATCCGATCCTAACCCCTCTTCATGGGTCATTAGTTAGTAGGATATGTTTTCTATGTAATAAAGGTTGACATTAGTTACTAAGGCCTATTAAATAAAGAAGAATAAGTCAATGTAATAAGACCTAATAAAAGCTTTTGCTTCTAGAAAGATCTTCTTCTAGAAGTTTCCTTAGAAGGTAGAGTTAGTATAAATAAGAATAAGAGGTATTGGGTATTTTTTTCTTGGAGATTATTGTAATAGAGATCTTCTTTGTTGGAGGTTTCCCACTTGAAGAGGTAAGTGAAGATTGCTATCTTTAATAAAGGTCCTCTTTCTAGTGTTATTTTGGTATTGTTCTAGCTATAATCTTGTTGTTCCATTACTACTTGCTAAATATTTATGTTCTGCATTATATAATTTATCTGGTATATTGCAAGAGTTGGTGAACTTTGGATTGTTGTGTGTTGGGAAACCTTTTAAAGCTTGAATGTTGACTGGTTTGGGAAATTGAGTGTCACTCTGGCACCCATCCTTGTGGATTCATAGCCCTAGCTCGGGGTGGCATGTTGTTGAGACTTGGAACATCAATGTCTAAGGTTGGGTGGAACCTACTTGGCCAACAACCAGTTGATGATTGGTTTTATTAAAGATAAGTGCTCACTTTCATGTGTTTCTCTTCTTGCATAATTTTTTTTGTTGTGTATTGATTAGTATCTATGAGATATGTATTAATAGCGTGTCTTATTGTTGGTTATTGTTGTGCATGGCATATTATTCATTTTTTCTTAGTTTAACATGAATCTTGATGACTGTGTGTGTTATTTCATGCTTCTTTATTTAGTTGTTTGGCATCAGAAGTTATAATTGGCTCAAGAAGTGCGTTCTTGGGTGTGATGGGCATGCTCAGCCTGTTTCCCGGTAGTTGGGTACGTCACAGATTGATATCAAAGAAAATCGTTTTGGGTTTGTTGGTGACGGGGATGTCACAAATTGGTATCAGGGCAAACCGTTTTGGGTTTGTTGGTGACAAGGGCATCACAACTCACATAGGCACCCTACAATAATCCCTATGGGCAATGAAAAAGTAAAACTAGCATGAACAACCACAGAACCCACTGATGAACCCAGAGTCACAACATCTCGAATTGCAACATCCAACACTAAGAATTCCAAACCATGAACCACATAAGCAATTTGGAATAAACACTGCAACAACAAACTAAAAAGCCCATATAGAGGTAAACATACTTACAACCACCATAGGTGCTCACTAGACTGCTTTGTCAATACACAAGCAATGAAGTTGCAATGTAGCCTCCTCCTCCCAATAGTAACTTGGTGGAAAATAAATTGAGAAGACATGTTGTCACCCTTTTTCACTACCACCACTTAGCTCCTATAGATGCTAGTCCATGAGAGGGGTCATGTGCTTATAAGTAACATTTAAACTTGATCCCATGAAATCAAATATTAACTCCAATTACAACTTAATCTCACCTAAATTACAATTTAATCTCATATCAAAAGTTAAAAAGTTCAAATTTTTTAAAAACATAATTTTAATTAAAAAAAAATCTTCCCAAAACACAATTTTGAATCCATGCCAAATAACACATGAACATGAATTATCATATTTAAATTCTTCGGGCTCATGAGAGTACTTTGATTCTCTCGAATATAGTTCGTCGAGATTTTAGGATGGAGAGAAAAAAGTACTCGAGTATCCACTAAAATTTTGATAAAAAAAAATGAAAATAAAAATAAAAAATTATAACATTTAGAATACATACTAAGAAATTTCTACACTCCCTTTTCAAAGTCTTCACTTTTACCAGTCAACGACGTTCAAGGCACGGATGCTAGAAGCCCGTGGAATTTAATTATTCCATTGACCGGCAGCAGCAGAAGCAACCACCAAAGTTCGTGTAGTCAAAGAAATTACAGACTTTGAAGTCTAACTGCCGTGTAGACTTTGCCGTCTTTGCGCTGCAATTCCATGCCGTATCCCTCACTCCGAGTCAGTCTTTTCTCCGCCTTCTTAATGTATTTGCAGAACCCTTCTTCTTACGTTTGTTCTGACTAATTTGCAGAACCCTCCTCTGTTAAGTTGAAGGCGTCACTGAGTAATGAGAATACCTGTTCTTCATCTTCCCAACTCCATGTCTCTCGCTGTTCATATTTTCCTTCTTCTTGCATCTGCTCCTCTCCTCCTCCTCCTCTGCGCCTCAACATCATGTCTAGCCAATCAGTACAACAATTGTCTTTCGGATATAGTTACATGTGAAGACGTTGAATTCAGCTATCCTTTTGGGAAAAATGGCAGCGGCTGCGGCGACCCTGAGTTTCAGCTACAGTCATGTGATAATCAGGGCCATTCTTTGATTAATATTGGTGGAAACCAGTATCACATATTGGGATCCTCTTTGCTTTTCTTTTGGAATGGTAGCATGGACAGTATATTGACAATTGTAAACGACAATCTGTGGGACGGTAAATGCAATCTTTCGGGCAATTACTCTGAATTCTGGCGGTCCGATTCCCATTTTCAGATCCTCGATACATACATTAATCTCACGCTCTGGAAGCCGCACAGTTGCAACGATCGAATTCCTGACAACATTCATGGATCGCGAGTTCATAAATCGATCAATCTGTGTGGTGATAATTGGCACTACAGCTTGAGTCCAGATATAGATCTACAGAAGACACCCTTCTGTAACGCATTTCAAGTACCAATTAATAAGGACTTCATTGATAACCAGACTTTCCCAGAGCAGCCTTTTGACGTAAGCTGGAATGTCGACCCCAACAGATTTCAAAGCTGTCGCGCGTGTTTCAATAGCAACGGATATTGTGGTTATGACATCTCGAAACCGACAACATTTCTTTGCCATTGTCCCGATGGCACCTCAAATCCAGACAAATGCCCCGACAATGGTAGGTTTCTGATCGCCTGCAACAAATAGCTTCTTAACGCTTGARTTTTCTCGAAGTGTAAAGATATATTAAATGCACAATGAATCAWGCTCTGTATATTATGTGTTTCCCACATAAAAACTSTGGAATTATCCTTGCAGGTACTCAAGACACAGGGACTGGAAACAYGTCGGCGATTTTACTAAGTAAATATGATTTTGTTTCTATTATATTCAGCATCTCCGATTTAATGTCAATGTGAATTTGRATTTWGTTTATATTGGATTACTGGATAATATTTCTGTATGTAAAATGTGTATAAGAATTTTAMTSGAGTTAAACTGTGTATAAGGTTTTAAAATGTTTAAAGTGGATAYTTCATCYATCATYAAAGATATAAAARCTAGTATTGGTATCGGTGGAGTATCCACTGAAAACATATTGGTATCGATGGAATGGGTAGAGTGTCCACTRAAAAYATATTGATATCGATGRARTGTCCACTGAAAACATTGAAYATTTCAAAATGTTTARAAATCTTATACACAGTTTACCTCTARAAAARTTCTCCTAACATTAACTAACTGTGAAAATCTACATAATCAAAAACTCTCATTGATATCAATCAGTTYCTTCTGCAGCAGGTTGCTACGTTGTAGGAGTTGSTCTGACAGCAATAGCAGTTGCACTAGTAGTGTTCTTAACGTATGATTTCTCCAAGAGAAGAAACCCATCTCCTCCTCGTCTCCATATGGACAGCGTTCAAATGTCGGAGGGAAATGGAAATGATGTGGCCAATCCTCCCTCGCCCTTCAATTGCTCCTCTGGAAACGAAACTTTATTTACTTCCACTGAAAAATCTTCATCCATTTGAAATTAGATTTTAGATTTGTACGTTGCACTGGTTTATTCAACAGATTGTTTTGAGTTGTTTTGCATATGGAGTCCATGCAAGTCAAAGCCAGGGAATGGTGTTTCCCACAGAAGGCTATGTCTGTCAGCGCTCCATTTTTGTCATGGTTGAAGATGGTGTCTTGACAATTTTTTTATAAATATAATTTTATTTTCAATATGAATATAATTTATTTTTTTTGAAGATGGTGTTTTGACAATCTTTTTATAAATATAATTTTATTTTTTATAAATATAATATCAAAATTACTAATTTAATTTGTATTAATAATTATATGAATATATTTAATACATCACTAAAACTTTAATATTCATAAAGATTCAATTAAAAAATAGAAACAAAATACACATATATAATTTTAACATTTTTTTAAAATTAAATTTTACATATATAAATTTGGAACATGGTTGTAAATTTGATCTAGTTTTGATTGGAAAAAGCTAAATAATACTACTCTCATAATAAGAAAATACAATAAAAATCAATGATATGGTTGGTTAACAACAACAAAGAGCGGAGCAAACTATTGTCATGGACATGGTGTTTTTCATGTTTAATTTGGGCTCAAAGGAAAACATAAGTGCATTAAAAGTTATTCATATCTATAACTATAAAGTGAGTATTATTATTATTTTTATTTAAATAATTTTTGAAATGAGATTTACTTGTACTTTAGTATTTGTTTTATGATGATACTTTGAATAAATATAATAAATTAGGTATTTGTAATAATTGAATAAAAATATTTACATTTTAATTTAATAAAACAAAAAATAAACACTTATCAACACCAAAAATAAAATTTTAAATTAAAAAACTTTATATTGAAAACTCTTTCCCAATTAATTTTGAGGTATAACAAATGGTCTCCTCTTGCACAATGTATACATATTAAGCACATTAAAAATTATTTATGTTTATATTGAAAACTCTTTCTCAATTAATTGTTACTTGTTTATATTGAAAACTCTTTCTCAATTAATTGTTTCTTTGATGTTAAGCTTCAAAAAAAACTCCCGGATTTGGAAACAATTCCTAGTCAATTGAATACATTTGTACCACTTCCCAAGTTCTCAAAAGCTAGAAGAGTTTTGAAGATGTCTCTAGCCATTCCCGTACAACTATACATTTTACTAAGAAACTAATTTAAATGTTATGAATATTTAAATATTATAAATGTTATATTTATGATTCAAAGTACATTAATAAATATGAATAATAAATAATAATATTAAATAGTTCCATGGTCATATATCTCATAAGCAAATCGTTCTTATAATATTTCTCAACATTTATTCTTACAATATTTCTATTGTTGGGTATGTGTTATATTCTTTGCAAGATTGGTCCCATGTACTCTAAACTGAGATGGGAGCCTCATAGGTAGTGGGGCAGCTCGTGAAAAAAAAAATGGTGGTTTTTGGACACATGGTTTTCGCCAATGATTTTCTAATTCTAGTTAAAGAATTAAGGTTGTTCGCTGATCTGGGTCAATGGATTATGGGTTTGGATTAGAAGTGCAGTTCTAAATAGGTTATTGATTTTCACGGTTTGGGTTTCCAGGGTAAAATATATGTATAATGTGTCATTGTATTTTTTTCTATTTTTTTTAAGAATCTATTTGTAGTAATTTATTGTACAGGGTTAAAATCTACATTTGGTATCAGATTTGTTATTGGCTTTAGGGGGACTCCTTTGTGGCTAAGGGTTTGGCTCGGGTCTATGATAAGCCTTGTTATAGTGGGAGATATGCGATATCGATTATTTAGATGAAAAGAAATGGTGAGCAGTTCAAAAATAGAGATCGAGAAATTTAATAGGAAAAGTTTTGAGTTGTGGAAGCTCAAGATGGAAGATTTGTTGGTGGAAAAAGATCATTAGATCATTGTGGACCCAGGTACTGCACCTACAGAAATGTCACCAGAAGACTGGAAAAATTTGGATCGGAAGGCGAAGAGAACAATTTGGTTGTATCTCTCAGATTTAGTATTGTTGAATGTGTCAGGGGAGGCTATAGACAAGGCACTATGGGATAAGTTAGGGGCTTTATATCATTCAAATTCCTTGGTACATAAATTGTTCCTAAGGAAGAAGTTGTACAACCTGAGGATGAAAGATGGAGACTGGGTAATAGAGCATCTAAACGCCTTCAATAATGTGATAAGTCAACTATTATATATTGATATTAAAATTTCTGATGAAGATAAGTGTATCGGTTTATTTTTCTCTATACCAGACTCGTGGGATAGTCTGGTTGTGGCCATAGGTAGTGATACAACTACTTTAAGTTTTGATGATGTGGTCTCATCCTTATTATCAGAGGAGATGAGACAGAAGCACATGAAATGACAAAGCATAGATGCATTATTTGTAAGAGGATGCTCCTAGAAAAGAAATAGATCTAAGTCATCAAGTGGGAGATCTAAATATAAGGAAAGATTTAAATCTCCCAGAAAATTTGTAAAGGTATGTTGATATGTTGAAAAGAAGGGCACTACAAGAAGAAATGTAGATCCAAAAGTGTTGAGAGGGGGAAGAGATCTGAAGATGCTTCTTCTAAAGAAGCAAAAACTTCCACGAAAGAACGAGGATATGTGTACTTGGCTTCTTCAAGGACACATGCAGATCATGGGGCATGACTGGTTGACTCAAGTGCATCATTTCATATGACTCCTCATAGGGAGTGGTTTTGCGAATATGAAAGGTCTGATGAAGGTGATGTTTTCCTAGGTGATGACTCGACAACCAAAATCATAAGACGGGGAAAATTCAAGTTGAAGCTCATGGATGGAAGGATTAGAAAATTTCCTAGTGTTCTGCACATCCTAAGATTGGCCATAAATTTGATTTGCATAAGAAAATTGGATGATGCAGGGGTAAAAACAATATTTGAGAAAGAAACCCGCAGGATGGTTTGAGGAGAAATGGTGTTGTTGAAGGGAGTTCGGTGTGGAACTCTGTATAAACTATAGAGCATAGATGCATTATTTGTCAGAGGATGCTCCCATAAAAGAAATAGATCTAAGTCATCAAGTGGGAGATCTAAATATAAGGGAAGATTTAAATCTCCCGGAAAATTTGTAAAGGTCTATTGATATGTTGAAAATAAGGGCACTACAAAAAGAAATGTAGATCCAAAAGTGTTGAGAGAGGGAAGAGATCTGAAGATGCTTCTTCTAAAGAAGCAAAAACTTCCACGAAAGAACGAGGATATGTGTACTTGGATTCTTCAAGGACACATGCAGATCACGGGGCATGACTGGTTGACTCAAGTGCATCCTTTCATATGACTCCTCACAGGGAGTGGTTTTGCGAATAAGAAAGGTATGATGAAGGTGATGTTTTCCTAGGTGATGACTCGACAACCAAAATCATAAGAGAAGGACAATTCAAGTTGAAGCTCATGGATGGAAGGATTAGAAAATTTCCTAGTGTTCTGCACATCCTAGGATTGGCCATAAATTTGATTTGCGTAAGAAAATTAGATGATGCAGGGGTAAAAACAATATTTGAGAAAGAAACCCGCAAGATGGTATGAGGAGAAATGGTGTTGTTGAAGGGAGTTCAGTGTGGAACTCTGTATAAGCTACAAGGAAACACTATTAGTGATGAGTGCAATAGTTCCATTATTCATGAGATTAGAGCTGAAGAAGAAAAAACTTTACAATCTCTACAGAAAAGGAAATTTTGTGGCATCAAATACTAGGACATATCGAAGAGAAGATCCTTTTAATACTACATTGTAAAGGTATGGTTGAAGATATATCTAACTGCTCTCTGGATTTTGATTTCTGTGAAGAATTCGTATATGGGAAGCAGAATCGGGTAAGATTCCCCTCTTGTGCAATGAGGGCAGAAGGAACTTTACAATTGGTGCACAATAATGTGTTTGGACCTCAGACGGTTCCATCACTAGAAAAAATTGTGTACTATGTCTCAATTTTAGATGAATTCTTGAGGAATACGTGAATATATTTCCTCAGGAAGAAATCTGAAGTCTTTGATAGGTTTAAAGAGTTTAAGGCTCTCGTGGAAAATCAAACATAGAAAAGAATTAAGGTGTTGAGGACGGATAATGGTGGAGAATTATGTGGAAATGAATTCAAAGAATTATGTAAGAAGTGTGGTATAAAAAGGTAGAAAACTACTTCATATAAACCTCAGCTGAACAAAGTTGTAGAAAGGATGAAATGAAAACTGATGGACAAACAAGGTGCATGTTGAGTGGTGTCGAGTTAGGATAAGAATTATGGGTAGAGACAATGAGTACTGGATGTTACATGGTCAATTGATCATGCTCATTAGTGTTGGATGACAAGAGTCCACATGCGGTATGGACTGGTAAGAAACCCTCTTTCACACATATTAGGGTATTTGGCTATGATTCCTATGTTGACGTTCCAAAGGAAAACATGAGTAAGCTAGATAAAAATGATGAAAAATGTATCTTTATTAGGTACAAAGATGGTTTGAAAGGTTATAATATTTGGAACCCAGAAATTAAGAAGGTAGTGTACAGTCGAGATGTGATATTTAGAGAAATCAAAGATGTTTTCAAACAATGTAACATCCTCATTATAATCCCCAGTTTAATTAATTATTGTGTGAATATAATACGTGACTATGACCAAGCGATGTAATATGTGAAATGTATCTCTGTGTTTTAATAATAAAATGTGATGCCAACTGCAAAGAGGATATGGACAAGAGATGGGGGATGAATTAATCCACAAGAGGGGGAAGTGTCTAGGATAATGGACAAGAGGGGTCCAAGGGGGAAATACCCATGTATATTAGTTCAACCCATTTTTCCTCAAATTGTCATTTTGTATATGAACCTTCCATTTTCTGATCGAGTGTTCCCAAAGCCAATCATTGAATACATGTAAGAGGGTGGGTGTGAGTGGTCACATCCCAGATTTATTGAGCACATGG
Source organism: Picea glauca (assembly GCA_000966675.3). NCBI lineage: Eukaryota > Viridiplantae > Streptophyta > Pinopsida > Pinales > Pinaceae > Picea > Picea glauca. The sequence goes on from JZKD02S1719906.1 coordinate 194,766, forward strand.
GGGTTGAGTACAATCATCTTGGGAAAGAGTGTGAGTCAAGAAAGGAAAGCCAAAGGGAGGAAGTTCTTATGGGTTGGGACAACAGTTCTTAGACATGAAGTTTTTGTGCATGAGGGAAAGGAGAGAGAAAGAAAGAGAGCTTGAAGTTGGTGCAACCATGGAGGGCGAATTCTAGAGAAAGTTGGAACATATTTGAAGAGTTTTGGAGTTGAAGATTGAAGAGCCAGGTTGTTAGGCTTGAAGAATGAACTTCAGAATGAGTTTCACTGTAACAACAAGTGTTTGTTGTTGGTTTGTTGGTATTTTTCCTAACAATAAGTTCCCTTGAGTTCCCAGCTGAGATATTCCTAGCTACCTGTGCCATAGAGTCCTTGATAAACAAATGGCACATTCCTTGGGTTAATCCTGATAAATGAATGGCACATTCCTTGGGTTAATCTTGATAAATGAATGACACATCCCTTCAGTTATCTTTGATAAACAAATGGTTCCTTGGGTTGGGCAGGTCAGTAGGAAGAGAGATGGTAGAAAATTTGGGATAGTTGTAGGAAAATATCAGTTGGGTTATGAGTTTTATGAGCCGCGAATGGACTGTGAGAGACCACCTTCTTTTGTGGATTACTAGACTCAACTCGGGGGTGACTCGTTGTTGAGAATTTAAACAGTCAGTCTATGGTTCGGTGGAATGTCCATCCCAAGAAGCCAATTGCACAACATATTCGAAAGATAAGTGGCATATCTTATTGTTGCGTTATTTACATGTGTTATTGTTGTGCATGAACTATGTGTATTTGAGAATGATTTATATGTTGTTTTGTGAATGATTAAGATGCATTCATGTTAATTTGGTGTTCTTTAGATGCATCTATTTTATGGTTATATACAATAGCTAAGGTTATATAAAATAGCTAAACCTTTTTTAAATTTGTCATTGTAAGCTTCAAGAAATCGGCTAAGAATTACTTCAGTTAGCAAAAATTTAGTTTTTATGTGTATTATGAACTGTAATGTCCCTCGGTTGGGCTGGGGGAACATTACAAAGTGGTATCAGAGTCCAGTTTTCAACACTGGGCTTGGATGGGTCGAGTTAGTAGAATGACAAAGCGGAAAATCGTAGAGAATTAATTTCTGGAGTATGTCTGCAACTTGTTTTATTAAATTACTGCGGTAAAATTGAGAGAAATTTCATGGGTAACGTGAAGAATTGAGCCCAAAAATTAAGTATAAGAAAATTTAGTGTCTAATTAAGTAGATTTGGGTCTATAGATGGTTTAAAGTTGAATTTACAGAGTGGCCATGATGCCCATGAAAAAAATGAGGCGAAATTGGGCAAAAGCTCCAATTTTCGTAGAGTAATTCAAGACAAATTCAATGCGCAAGAGGCGAATTTGAAGAGGGGGAGGGTCAAATTTGTATGTAAAGACCCAATTTGGTTTTATTGAGCTTAATTACAAGCTCTAATGGTAGCCACATAAATAATTGTGAAATTGAGCCTCTTTGGAAAATTTTGAAAATAAGCAAAATCAGAAAAAAATAGGTATTTTTCTGTACGATGACATTGACATGACATGGAGGCCACATGTCAGCCGATGTGTTAGAATAAATATATGTACCACCATGGTGGAAGGTACATGTTGGATGGGATGAAAATTGGTAGGTGATGTGGAGCCATCTGGCAGGCCAACTGTTAGTCCCATGAAACCGCGGTAAGAAGTGGAAAATCGGCTAAGTCCCAAGATGTCGTGGAGGTGGTGAACACGACAGAGAATCGGGGTTATGTGAAGAAGTGAGGTATCCTTGCAAACCCGGGGACTCGCAACAAAATATTCAAAATTGGCTAAGTACCAAGAGTGGATCAGTCAGATAGGGTCGCAGATGATATTTGAGACCCATTGTCCATGGTGATATTTGAGAAAATGACTAAGTATGGATAGTCGATTGGGCGGCCAAGAGGTCACCATGTGTCACAGATCAGACATCGAGAGAGTGAGGGACACAACAACTCATGATGTATCATAGACCTGTGAAGAAAATAATGGAAAAGAATCTAATTATAAGTGCAAAGTGAGTGTGGTGGAACTAGAGGGTACTGTTAGGGTCCTAACCCACACATAGGTAGAGAAATATATTCGGATGTAATAAAGGTCAATATTAATAAGGCCTTTCAATAAAATAGAATAAGGTGGATGTAAGAATACCTAATAGAAGCTTCCTCTTCTAGAGGGATCTTCCTCTAGATGCTTCTTTTTAGTATAAATAGGAGTCGAGGGTATGAGAACCCTAGCTTAGAGATTATTGTAACAGAGCTCTGCTCGACTGGAGGTTGCCCCCTCGAAGAGGCCTGTGAACATTTCTTTCTAAATCAAAGTGTTATTTCAGTTGTTGTTCTTATATTATTTATGTTTCATTGTGTATATTATGCTAGTTATATTATTGTTATTTTTCCATTACTAGCATTTTATTTTTGTTCTGCATATTTATTATATCTGGTATCTTGCAAGTGGTATCAGAGCACTTTCCTTGGTAGAAATTGTGGGAATTTTTTTCAGGGTAGAGATGTATTCCGATGTCTTTAATCCACAGAGATCTGTCATTACATGCATAAACCTGCGGTTGAGGGATTCATACACGCAGAAAATACAAGTGGTTCTTAAGCGCACATCTTTTGGCTACCCTTGTAACCCCTGTTGGTACCCCTTCGAGTGGTAGCGCATCAGACAACACCTGTGTACGGATTGGCCTAGATTTACTAAATCCCTCTTTAGATAAACCTATCAGCCACCGGACTGCTATAGTGTCACCGACAAAAACACTCGGGAAGATACTCTCTAGTACCTGGGTAGTCGGGTAGTATGGCTAAGGGTACAGTCTATCCTCCTTAGTTACTGCCCTGAGATATTGGGCCGAGTACTACTGTTGGACCCCGCATGTATATCAGAGAGCTATAGCACAGGGAAAACCCTTATCTGTAGAACCCTTGAATACCTAACCCTTGGGGGACAGAAACATAAACAAATTAAACCAGCCAGATCTATTGTCGCACAACTGTGTTCAGGTTGCCAAGTAAATAAACATTTCTTTCTGGTTAAGAATTTGGGGATTTCATCACTGCAACATTCTTCAGACTAGAGTATATTTGGGGATTTCATCACTGCAACATTCTTGTAGAAATTGTTTCACCATTATTTGAGACCTATTCCATTAGATTCATTTCTTCTCCCTTATCACATTCATCCATATCATTTTTCAGCTAAAAAAAAAATTGACCCCGCCCACCCCTTTTCAGTTCACCCATCCTCATGGTCCATACCCGTAGCCAAGACCTGGAGTCTCGCTTCAACACCTTGCAATATAGTTTCCTTGAGACCCAAAAAGAAGTGAAACAACTCAGTGCTACTGTTTCCTTCGAGAGTGTTTTATCAGTGGCCTCAAGGAGGAGATTCGAGCCCATGTCCTCATGGCTCGACCTGCGAGTTGGGTGGAGGCTACTGAAAAAGATAAAGAAGCACAACAAATTGTTTCCTCTCAAAACCGTAAACCTTCCTTTATCCCTTGCCCTAAACCCATAAACCCCACTACTCCCTCCACCCCATTAAAGATCCAAAAATTGACCAGGGCTGAAATGGATGAACGCCAACTCAAAGGCCTCTGTTATAATTGTGATGACAAATATTTCCCGGGCCACAAATGTAAGGAACAAAAGATTTTTATGGCCATCTCTGAGGATATTCTGTAAGAGCATGTTGAAACTCCCCTTGTGCAGGAGTCACCGGAAATCACTGACATAACCCCTCCCTTCGCCCCTCCCGAAGTGGAACTGATCATTTCCCTCAATGCTCTCACCGGCTTCTCTGCCCCCCAAACCCTCAAGTTAATCAGTTACATCAAGCACCGAAAGGTCATCATTCTGGTTGATAGTGGAAACACCCATAATTTTATTCATCATTGCATTGCCCAAGAAACCCATTGCTACATCCATGTTGTCAACAAATTCCAAATCATGATTGCCAATGGTGATTCTATGAAATGTGGCGGGCACTGTGAAAATGTGTGTCTCCAAATTGGTGACTACCACCTAAAATCCCATATGTTTTCTATTGACATGGGCAGTTGCGACATTGTGTTGGGTGCAGACTGGCTAAGGAATTTGGGCCCCATTCTCATGGATTTTAAGGACTTAACCATGCAATTCGACCAAGAAGGCCACCAATATAAATTCCAAGGCATCACTGCTGGTTCACCTGAGGTCATCAGTTCCCATTGCATGGAAAAGCTGCTCAAAAAAGGTCATTCTGGTGTCATTGCCCAACTCCATGCCATACAAGCAACAGAGACACCCCCGGTGCCCCAAGACCTCCAAGCCCTCCTTTATAAACATCAAATGGTATTTTCCACTCCCCAAGGACTCCCTCTTTCCCACGGTGTTCATGATCATTCCATTCCCCTTGTACCCAAAAGCCTTCCTCCTAATATCCATCTGTATTGCCACCCCTTTGCACAAAAAAATGAAATTGAGAAAATGGTCTAGGAACTCCTTACTACAGGCGTTATCCTTCCTAGTACGATCCCTTACTCTTCTCCGATCGTCATGGTCCTAAAGAAAGAAGGCTATTGGAGAATGTGTCCTGACTTCCGTGCTCTCAACAAACTGACCATTAAAGACAAATTTCCCATTCCTATCATTGATGACCTCTTTGATGAATTGAGTGGTGCCCAATTCTTTACTAAACTTCATCTTCAGTCAGGCTATCACCAGATACGTATGAAAGAGGTAGACATTCCCAAGACGACCTTTCACACTCATGAGGGCCAGTATGAGTTTTTGGTCATGCCCTTTGGCTTGTGTAACTCCCCCTCCACCTTCCAAAGCCTCATGAACCATGTCTTCCGCCCTTTTCTCCATCATTTTGTCTTAGTTTTCTTTGATGATATCCTCATCTATAGAAAAACCTGGAAAAACCATCTTACACATGTGGATCGAGTTCTCCATCTACTCTCCCAGCACCAAATTTTCTCGAAACAGTCTAAATGTGCCTTTGGTGCCTCAGAAGTAGAATACTTGGGTCATCTGGTTGGCAAGGATAGCGTCAGGGTGGATCCAGCAAAGATTGAAGCTATGCAAGACTGGCCACACCCAAAGACTCTCAAAATCTTGCATGGATTTTTGGGCTTAACATGGTATTATCGCAAGTTTGTTAAGAATTATGGCAAGATTGCAGCACCTCTCACTGCTCTCCTAAAAAATAACTCTTTCACTTGGACTCCAGTGGCTGCTCAAGCTTTCCAAACCTTGAAGATGGCCATGTGCACCACTCTGGTTTTGGCCCTTCTTGATTTCACAAAGACCTTTGTGTTGGAATGTGATGCCTCAGGGAAAGGAATCAGCGTTGTCCTTATGCAAGAGGGTAGACCTTTGGCCTTCACCAACAAGAAACTATCTGAAAGGAATCTAGGAAAACCCATCTATGAAAATGAAATGTTGGTTGTTCTGCATGTCTTTGATCTATGGCGCCCTTATCTCTTGGGGCAATGTTTCCAAATTAAGACAGACCATCAAAGCCTCAAGTACTTACTGGAACAATGCATTTCCTCCCCGGAGCAACAAAAATGGGTGACTAACCTCTTTGGATATGATTATGAGATAAGTTACAAGAAAGGCAAAGACAATGTGGTGGCAGATGCACTGTCCAAAAAATATGAAGACGAAGGATCCCTTTTTTATCTTTCCTTCATTGTACCAGATTGGCTCCAAGCTGCTCGCCAGGAACGGCTACAAGATCCCAAAAGTTCGCATCTGATCCAGCAATTGGAGACCAATGCTCTAGTTCCCCCAGGGTACTCGTGGCTCCAAGATGAGCTTCGATACAAAGGTTGTTTGTATTTAAGTAAACAATCAAAGATTGAATTCACGGTACTTTCTGAGCTTCATGCTACACCCACAGCGGGGCACTCCGGGTTCACCAAAACCTATGACAGGGTCAAACATTCTTTTTTTCTGGGATGGCATGAAACAGGACATATGTAATTTTGTAGCTGAATGTGATGTGTGTCAACGCAACAAGGGAGAAATAGTCAAATCTCTGGGCACACTACAACCTCTTTCGATACCACCTATTATTTGGAAGGATATCTCTATGGACTTTATTACCGGCTTACCCAAATCGGGAAATAAATCAGTCATAATGGTGGTTGTGGATCGCCTTTCCAAGTATGCTCATTTCCGCGCTCTTCAACACCCATTTACTGCATCCATGGTGGCTCAAATTTTAATGGACCAGGTCTTCAAGCTTCATGGCATGCCGCACTCTATTGTTTCTGATCATGACCCAACTTTCACAAGCAATTTTTGGCAAGACCTGTTCAAGCTTCAAGGCACCCAATTCCATCTCAGCACAACTTATCATCCCTAGACTAATGGTCAAAAGGAAGTTGTCAACAAATGCTTGGAAACATATCTGAGGTGTTTTTCCTCTGAAAAGAAAAATCAGTGGGTTCAATGGTTTCCCCTAGCTGAATGGTGGTACAACACTTCCTACCATACAACCACATGCATGACTCCTTTTGAAGCAGTATATGGATAGAAGCCACCTTCAGTTATCTCATACTTACCGAGTACATCGAAGGTCCAGGTGGTTGACCAAACACTTACAGTTCGAGAGGATATTCTCCGTACCCTCAAAGAGAAATTGGTCATGGCACAGAATCACATGAAGCAACAAGCATATCAAGGTCGCTCTGAACGTCAATTTTTAGTAGGGGATCAGGTGTTTCTACGACTGCAACCATACAAGAAAACTTCCCTCAAGGCCGAGCATTGTCAGAAGTTAGCACCCAAATTTTATGGTCCTTATACCATTCTCAAGAACGTGGGACAAGTTGCCTATCAGTTGTCTCTGCCCAGTCATTCGAAGCTACATCTTGTTTTTCATGTTTCATGCTTAAAGAAGGTAATTGGAAGTCAGTGCCAAATTCAAACCAACCTTCCCGAGTTAGCTAAAGAAGGATCCATTTGGCTACAGCCAGAAACAATTTTGGACCAATGTGAGCGTCGCCTCTGTTAGAGAACCATCAAAGAAGTGCTCGTCCAGTGGAAAGATACAACTCCCGCTAATGCCACTTGGGAACCAACTACCATTCAACAACAGTTTCCACATCTCAAGCCTTGAGGACAAGGTTGTTTTTAAGTGGGCAGACATGTTAGGGTCCTAACCCGCACATAGGTAGAGCAATATATTCGGATGTAATAAAGTTCAATATTAATAAGGCCTTTCAATAAAATAGAATAAGGCGGATGTAAGAAGACCTAATAGAAGCTTCCGCTTCTAGAAGGATCTTCCTCTAGATGCTTCTTTTTAGTATAAATAGGAGTCGAGGGTATGATAACCCTAGCTTGGAGATTATTGTAACAGAGATCTGCTCGACTGGAGATTGCCCCCTCGAAGAGGCCTGTGGACATTGCTTTCTGAATCAAAGTGCTATTTCAGTTATTGTTCTTATATTATTTATGTGTCATTGTGGAGATTATGCTGGTTATATTACTGTTATTCTGCCATTACTAGCATTTTATTTATGCTCTGCATATTTATTATATCTAGTATCTTGCAGGTACAAATAGGACAACATGAAAGCTAGAAATGAAGAAGAGATATGACTTATATATGTGGTGAATCCATTAAGACAAATCAACGATGAATATCTAATCAATAAATGATAGGAAATTTGTTGAGCATTGCTACTATGTTGCATGTGCTAATGAATATTCGTTCACTTTTTTACCACCATAACTTTCAACTCAGAGCTTAGATTGGAGCAAACGAATAGTCGTTGGAAAGGCCTTGAGAAGTACAAAAGATATGTCAACTCATAATTTTGATTTGGGCATTATATTTTCTTCGAAAGTGATAAAATTTAATTATGTAGCAGCAAAAGAGTGGAAATTGCAACTTGTAATTGTTGTAACTTTTCTCTCAAAACTCAGATTGAGGCATGAGGATAGTTGTTGGAAAGTTGTTTAAAAAATTAATGCATTTAAGGAATCTTACTTGGGAGTAGTGCATTAATATTCTTCATAATTTAAAACAAAGAATGACATGTAATCTAATTGATAAATATTTTGCAATATGCTTAATTATAACAACAAATTATTGCATGCACATTCTCGCAGAATTAGAGATACAGAAAAGACGACTTTAGTTCCTACATGAGAACTAGAGACATGGAGGATGCTCAAGGGTTTTACATCCATGAAGAAGAAATTAGAGTTCTTCATACCAACATGGGTAATGCTGAGACTGTGTCTAATGGGAGAAGAGACATGGAGGAGCCTATAACTATGAGAAGCCTGCAAAAAGAAGTGCAGATCTATATGGACGATAATGAGAGGATCATGAAGGCTCAATAAGAGATATTTCAAAGCCTAAATATTCTATAGAAGTAAGTTAACAAGGAATCTGGAACCAAGCAAGCAACTATTGCTAGACAAGTATCAACATCAATATCCCATAGAAAAATAGTTGATCATGGGAATGATAAGAAGTCAAGAAGCATGAGTAGATGCCATCATTCTCCAAGGCATTCCACCGGAAGAACTCATGCAATTTCAAGTACAAGAAGCATCCCAGGTGTGTCTCTTGTTTGGAGGAAAAGGAGAATACACGAGGCATACATCTTGCAGGGTGAACTCAGGGAGATTAAGCCACCAACTTTCAATGGTGAGAAAAAGAAAGGAGAAGATGTTGAGGCATGGCTGTTGGAAATGAAGAAATATTTCTAGCTACATGATTACCCATCTCGGGTAGAATCTATAATTTCCACCTACCACTTGCAAGGGAAGGAAACCATATTGTGGGATCAACTTAAGAAAGCCAAGAACCTTGGTGAGAAAAGAATCTCATGGAGGCAGCTCAAGGGATATTTCCAAGAGAAATATTTTTCCGAGCATTAAGATGAAATAAAGATGAAAGAGTTTTTTGAACTCAAGTTGGGAACCATGACAATGGAGGAATATGAGAAGTGGTTCTTTTAATTGTTAAAGTATGTTGAATTCATCAAGGATGAGAAGATAAAAATCCAAAGGTTTCTGGGTCGGTTACCCTCTTTCTATAGTGATAATATTCAATATGATAACCCCCAAAACCTTGGAGGAAACCATAAGGAGAGAAAGACATATGTATGAGCAAAGCAAAGGAAGACCAGTTTTCCAAAAATATTGGAATGAAAAGATGAAGGGTAAAAAGGATCAAAGGTAGAATGGTTTTAATCTACCCTTTTTCAGGAATAATTCCCAAGAAAATCAACAAGGTCAAGTTGCCCAAAATGAACACAAGAATGCAAATTCATTTGGAAAAAGGCCAAGGAAGTAGTCAATGCAATTTTGGGGATGTGAGGGAAATCATCTGTATAGGGATTTCCCTCGCAAAGGACAAAAAATGAGGATTTTCCACAACATTCAAGAAGATGAAACAGTGGAAGACATGGGCATAAGCATGCTAAGGATTTATGAAACCTTGGATAACAAACAAGGTAAATATCAATATCCCATGACTGAAGTGGAAGGTAAGATCAATAATGAGCCCATGGAAATTTGAATTGATTATGGAGCTAGCCATAGTTACATAAATGCTAACATTGTTGAAAGATATCACTTGCAAAGAAGTAAGTGTAATAAATCTTGGTTAGTTCAGTTAGCCACAGGGGCTAAGAGGAAAATCAATGAGTTGGTTAAATATTGTTCGATAGACATGAATGGACTCAACACAAAGGTGGATGTAAACATCATACCATTGGGTTCATATGATTGTCTAATTGGTATGTATTGGTTATAAAAACATCATGTTTTCCTAGACTGTTACAGAAAGACAATCACATGTCTTGATGAGGAAGGGAAGCAAGGAAAGATTCAAGGAATTCCAAGAGCTATAGTTGATAGAGATATTTCAGCTATGCAGTTGAAGACGAGTTTCAAGAAAGGATGTCAAATGTTTGCAACCCATATGGAGGAAGCATCCAAAGACAAAGTGACAAGCATTGAAGGCCACATAGTTTTGATGGATTTTGAAGATGTTTTTAGAGAAATTTTGGGACTACCACAAAAAACAGACATTGATTTCTATATTGATTTGGTGCCAGGAGATGCCTCAATGTCTAAGACACCTTAGAGAATGTGAACACCAGAACTAAAAGAGTTACATATGCATCTTGAATAAATTTTGAAGAAGGGGTATATATTCCCAAGTGTGTCACCTTGGGGAGCCCTGATTCTTTTTCGTAAAGAAGAAATATGGAACCTTAAGGTTGTGTATTGATTAAAGATAGCTTAATAAGGTCACCATAAAGAATAAATATCCTTTTCCAAGAATTGATGATTTTCTTGATCAGCTGAAGGGTGCAAGAATATTTTCGAAGATTGACTTGAGATTAGGCTATCATCAAGTAAGGATAAAGGAAGAAGACATCAACAAAACAATATTTAGAACAAGATATGGGCACTATGAATTCATGGTAGTGTCATTTGGGCTACAAATGCCCCACCATTTTTTATGTGTTTGACGAATGGAGTGTTCAGGGAGTACTTGGACAAGTTTGTGATTGTGTTCCTAGATGATATACTCATCTACTCTAAATCAGAAGAGGATCATGAGAAACATTTAAGAATGGTCTTGCAAGTTCTAAGAGAGCATAAGTTGTATGCTAAGCTAAGTAAGTGCATCTTTTACCAAAAGAAGATTCACTACTTGGGGCATATAATTTCATCAAAAGGGATAGAAGTTGATCCTCAGAAGATAGAGGATATTAGAGGATGGCCATCTCCCAGGAATGTCACAGAAGCCAGACCATTCATGGGTCTTTCTAGTTATTACTAAAGCTTCATAAAAGGTTTTTCAAAGATTGCAAGCCCAATCACTTCTTTGCAAAATAAGAGAATGGAATTTGAATGGACTTCCAAGTGAGAAGAGAACATTCAACAACTGAAAGACATCTCGACAAGTGCACCAATATTGAATATTGTAGACCCGGATGAAGATTTTGTTTTGTGCATTGATGCATGCGAAGAAGGGCTTGGTGGATATCTTAGTCAAAAGGGTTATGTGGTATGTTATGAGTCTATAAAACTAAAAGAGCACGAGAGAAAGTATTCTACACATGATCTAGAGTTAGCAATGATTGTACATTCATTAAAAATGTGGAGGAATTACCTTATGGGTAAGAAATTTGAGCTAAGAACAAACCATTGTGGTCTGAAATATTTGTTTGGACAACCAACACTAAATGCCAAACACACTAAATGCTAGACAAACTAGATGGCTGAAATTTCTGAGTGAATATGACTTCGAAATTAAGCATATAAAAGGAAAAAAAACATCAAGTGGTTGATGAAATCATAAAGAGAGCTCATGAAGTGCATGTCCCAGCCATCAACATGTACAGGATGTATTTGAAAGATCAAATTATTGCAACAACAAATTCAAATCAGCAATATGTGAAAATAAAATAAACATTATAGCAAGGAAAATTTCAGCAAAAAATTAATTGTTATGAGTTGAAGGAAGATGGGATTTTCATGTACAAAGGTAAGGTGTATGTGCCAATTTCTAGTGAGTTGAAAAACACAATTTTGAAGAAAATTCATAATGTGTTGTATGTTGGACACCAAGGATATCAAAATACAATTGTAGCAGTAAGAAGCTAACACTTTTGTCCGGGAATGAAGAAATAAGTGACTAATTACATAACCAAATGTCTAGAGTGCCAAAAAATGAAGACTGGGCATAGGAATCCAGTTGGGTTATTGTAGCCATTGCCCATTCCAAAATGGAAATGGAAGTAGTTACGGTTGATTTTATCACAAAGCTTCCTAGAACAGTGAAGCAACATGATTCCATCATGGTGGTGGTGGATAAATTAACTAAAGCAACACATTTTATTCCAATGAATACCACACATAAGGAAGTAAATATTGTAGATTATTTTCATAAAGGAATTTTCCAGGTTACATGGAGTGGCTAAGACAATAGTTTCAGATAGAGATCCAAAGTTTAGTTCAAATTTTTGGAAATGTTTGTTCAAAGGCCTTGGGATGAATTTAAATCTTAGCACAATGTATCATCCAGAGTCAGATGGGAAAACAGAGAGAACTAATAGGATAATTGAGGACATGCTTATATTGTATGTGATGGATCAACCATGAAAGTGGGAAGATTATATTCATTTCGTTGAATTTTCCTACAACAATGGGTATTAGGCCTCATTGAAAATGAGTCCATTTGAAGCATTGTATGGAGGAAAATGTAACACTCCGGTGAGTTGGGATAATCCAACAGATGGAGTAGTTGTTGGGCTAGATTTGTTGAAGGAAATGGAAGAGTAGATGACAAGGATAAAGCGGAATTTAAATACTTCCTAGGATAGGAGGAAAATTTATGCATACAAGAATAGAGCTTTCAGTGATTTTAAAGTGGGCGAACATGTGTTTTTTAAAGTGAAGGCAAAGAGAAGTTCATTAAGATTAGGAAGTTTCCCGAAGTTGGAAGTGATATATTGTATATCTTTTGAAATATTAGAAAATATATGTAATATTCCAGATATAAAATAGTATGCATAACATAAATAATTATCTAGAAATGGCATATGAACAACAATATAACCATAAAAACACCACAATAATACCAAAATGATACCAGAATAACACTAGAAAGAGCACTTTGATTACTGAGAGAAATGTTCACTTGCCTCTTCGAGGGGGAAACCTCCAGCAGAGCAAAGCTCTATTAAAATAATATCCAAGACAAAACTTCTCATACCCTCGACTCCTATTTCTTTTAAATATGTCTATCAAAAGAACAATCTAGAGGAAAGATCCTTCTAAAAGTGGAAGCTTATATTAGGTCTTCTTACATTGGACTTATTCTTCCTTATTGCTAGGCCTTATTAATATTGACCTTTATTACATGGAAATATATTATTCTACCTACGTGAGGGGTTAGGTCCCTAACATGTCCTCCCCCTTAAAAACAACCTTGTCCTCAAGGCTTGACATGAGGAAATTATTGCAGAATGGTAGTTGGTTCCCAAGTGGAATCGACTAGAGTTGTATCTTTCCATTGGACTAACACTTCCTTGATGGTTCACTAATGCAGACAACGCTCACGTTGGTCCAAAAATGATTGTGGTTGTAGCCAAATAGAGCCTTCTTCATCCAACTCAGGAAGGTTGGTTTGAGTTTGGCACTTAGTTCCAATCACCCTCTTTAAGAAGGAAACATGAAAAACATGATGGAGCTTAGAATGACTTGGAAAATCTAACTGATAGGCCACCTATCCCACATGCTTGAGGATGGTATAAGGACCATAAAATTTGGGTACCAGTTTCTGACAATGTTCATCCTTGAGGGAATTTTGCTTGTAAGGTTGCAGTAGAAGAAACACTTGATCCCCTTCTGCAAATTGACGTTTAGAGTGACCTTGATATTCTTGTTGCTTCATGCGATTCTGGGCCATGACCAAATTATCTTTGAGGGTACGGAGAATAACCTCTCGAAATGTAAGCGTTTGTTCAACTGACTAGACCTTCGAGACACCTAGAAAATATGAGAGAACTAAAGGTGGATTTTGTCCATATACCTCTTCAAAAGGAGTCATGCAAGTAGTTGTATGGTAAGAAGTGTTGTACCACCATTCAGCTAGTGGTAACCATTGAGCCCACTGATTTTTCATTTCTGATGCAAAACACCTCAAATATGTTTCCAAACACATGTTGACAACTTTAGTTTGACCATCAGTCTGAGGATGATAAGCTATGTTGAGATGCAATTGGGTGCCTTGGAGCTTGAATAGTTCTTTCCAAAAATTCCGAGTGAAAGTTGGGTCACGATAAAAAACAATAGAATGCAGCATGCCATGAAGCTTGAAGACCTGATCCATGAAAATTTGAGCCACATTGGATGTTGTAAATGGGTGTTGAAGAGAACATAAATGAGAATACTTGGAAAGATGATGAACTACTGCCATGAAGACTGATTTATTTCCTGATTTAGGTAATCCTACAATAAAATCCATAGAGATATCCGGCCAAATAGTAGGTGGAATCGAAAGCGGTTGTAGTGTGCTAGGAGATTTGACTATTTTTCCCTTGTTGCATTGACACACATCACATTCAACCACAAAATAATGAACTTCCTATTTCATACCATCCCATAAAAAAAGAACGTTTGACTTGGTCATAGGTTTTGGTAAACCCAGAGTGCCCAACGGTGGGTGTAGCATGAAGCTCAAAAAGTACCGTGGATTTAAGTTTTGATTGTTTACTTAAATACAAATGAACTTTGTATCAAATCTCATCATTGAGACAAGAGTAACCTAGGGAGTCTGAAGAATTGGAATGCGATTGTTGCATCAGATGCGAACTTTTGTGATCATGTACCCATTCCTGGTGAACAACTTGGAGTCAATCTGGTACAATGAAGGAGAGAGAAAAAAGAGACCCTTCATCTTCATATTTTCTAGAAAGTGCATCAACAACCACATTGTCTTTTTATTTCTTGTAAATGATCTCGTAATCATATCCAAAAATCTTAGTCACCCATTTTTATTGCTCTGGGGAGGAAAGGAGTTGTTCCAGAAAATACTCGAGGCTTTGATGATCTGTCTTAATTTGGAATCGTTTCCCCAATAAATAAGGGCACCAAATATCCACAACATGCAGAATAGACAACATTTCCTTTTCATAGATTGATTTACCCAAATTTCTCTCTGACAATTGTTTGTTGGTAAAGGACAAAGGCCGACCCTCTTACATAAGGACAATGTCAATTCCTTTCCTGAAAGCATCACATTCCAGGACAAAGGTCTTTATGAAATTAGGAAGGGCCAGGATTGGAGTGGTGCACATGGCCATATTCAAGGTTTAAAAATCCTAAGAAGCTACTGGAGTCCAAGTGAAAGAATTATTTTTAAGGAGATCAGTGAGAGGTGCCTCAATATTTCCATAATTCTTAACAAACTTGCAATAATAACCCGTTAAACCTATAAATCCATGCAATATTTTGAGAGTCTTTGGGTGAGGACAATATTGCATAGCTTCAATATTTTTAGGATCCACCCTGACACTGACCTTGCCAACAAGATGACCTAAGTACTCGACTTCTGAGGCGCCAAAATAACATTTAGATTGTTTGAGGAAAAGTTGGTGTTGAGAGAGTAGATGGAGAACTCAATCCACATGAGAAATATGGGTTTTCCATGTTTTACTACCGATGAGGATATCATCAAAGAAAAATAAGACAAAAGGACGAAGAAAAGGACAAAA
>JZKD02S1719906.1:223596-236859 GCA_000966675.3 Picea glauca
CCAACTTTAATTTGCTGCAAATGACACATGTCATCATTCCATTGGACAACCAACATCCAACCAGCAATCACCACGTCATCCCTCTGCCAAGTCAGCAAAAGGTATGGCCCTCCACGTGGCCGTACGAACTGTACGGACAGGTACAGTCAGCACCCAACTTTAACCTTTTTGACTCGGTGGTAAAATCACGATATCTCCTCCATACGGACTCCATTCGCGAAAATAAATATACTGCCGGAATCAGGAAAACGAGACGGACGCAATGACACTATTTTCGTCTCAATCCGAGCACTTTGAAAATTGAGCAAATTTTGATCCCCTGATCATATTGTGACAATTAGAGTGAAATCTTCTTGGCAAAGAACCTGACTTATTATTCAAAAACAAATCATAATGATGTTCAATATCACTTTGTGAGAGACGTGGTTGAATAAAAGAAGGTGTTGATGATGAAGGTGGACACTTTGAAGAATGTTGCAAATTCATTAACAAAATCTGTGAGCACTGGAAGTTCTATTGGTGTAGAGTATCCATGGGAATTTTTTCCATGGATTGTTGACTATGTAACCCTGTAACCCCCTATATGCAAAGAAAAGAACAAGTGGGAGAATGTTGGGTATGTGTTATATTCTTTACACAACTAGTTTTAGTGTTTTCTACATTGTGTCGGGTGCATAGGGGGTTACAGGTATTTAAATGCATCGTTCCGCTCACAGTGAGCATTAATAACCAAATATAACTCAGAGGAAATTGCACAACAATTTTCTCAATAGTTAACATGAATAAACACATCACATAAGAACACTTATATTAATGAAATGTGCAACCTGATGCATAGGATGAATTTTCCTCCCAACCGTAGCCTTGTTGCTCTAGTTCTTAACAATTATACACCCTCGAGTTGGGGCTATGAATCCACAAGAGACACTGGTCCCTAAGGCTCGCTAATTTCTCCCTCTCAACATTCAAACTCACAACTAATTCCAGTCCATGAGAACTCTTCCCATCAACCTACACAACCCAAGAGATGGAATCTCCCTTCACTACTCATAGTCACTTAGGTATTTTCATTCCACTCTAGGGATTCCAACACAAGTTGGATAGGAATTATTATTGCTGGGGCTTTGGAAATTTCATAGTTGCAACACAAATTTGCCCAGCAGCCAAACACATGCTTCTTGGATGAATTTCGAACAAATCATCATTCCTAGGCACATAGCCTTTTTCTCCACAAAATTACATCTCCAAAGAATAGCCAAACATGTCCATGAAAACTGCCTACAATCTCTCACACTCAAAACTCCATTGCTGGCCATAAAACTTCATGTAAAAACAACTCTCTATGAAAAAAAGTGAATGCATAATTTTGGTCCCCTACCCATACAAATTTCTTCTCTTTCGCTTTCTTTCTTGACATGCACTCTTCCCCAAGATGATTTTACTCATCCCACATGCTCTCAACAAATATGGGAAGTGACTCTCACACCAACCCTCTTACATGAATTCAATGATTGGGCTCTAGAACACTCAACAACTAATGGAAGGTTCATGGCAAGGATAGTTTAATTAGAGAAAAATAGGAAATGGGTTTTGGTTTAATAGATATGGGTAACTCTCCCCCTTGGAAACCTACCCTCTCTTGTGGATACTTAGCCCCCCAATATCCATATGTGTCCATATGCAGTTGGACATACATTTTATTAATTATATTTCAATTTACATCATTTACATATTATTGGCTCTTGGCCATACATAATATTTACAATATACATTGCTTGGCTCTTGGACACATGCTATATTTACAATATACATCGCTAGTTTGGGGTTTGAAAATGGGGATGTTACACCTTTGAATATATGACATTATGTGATAGAAAATATTAAATATGTACACATATAAAACCTCTTGTTCTTCTTAAAATTTGACAATTGGAATGATATTTCAGAAGAGACAATTTTTAACCAATCAAAAATCACCTTCTCATGGATAGAAAAATAGAAAATATAAAGAGCTAAATGAGGAACTATAGCAGTTGATTCTTGTCCAACAACCCTAGCAAAGAGCCATGCCATTTCTTGATATGGTTTTCTTAGCTAACTAACATATATAGTTGATAAATATTATGGCATTGTCATTGAGTCTTCCGGATACTACTGCAATAGGTCCCAACCACCATTTCTAGTCCTCAAGAACTCTTTAGCGTCATCAAATTTGAAATTCATAATTGCCTTTGGTAACCTAAACATTTTCTTGAAAGTTTAAGGTGCCAGAGAAAATGGGGATTGTCCTTGCAACTGACTGATTCTTTGATTTTTCTCATATTTGTCTATAAACCATGAAACCATTTCTGTAGCATCAAAAAATTCTGGAACACACCCATCTTTGGCAATCTTGATGTCCAAATATCATTAAAATTTATTTATGGAAGCGACAATGTAGAATAGTATTTGTATGCTCTAGACTAGTGAAACTTTGGATCTTCTCGTGCGAAAGTATTAAGAGTATCTCCAAAAAATATCTCTTTCCTTCTGGCCATCATTCTTAAGGATTTGGCGGATTATGTACATAATTTGGAACATTAATACCAAAGAAAATATTTTTAAATAATATACCTTGAAGATTTTTTTTTGAAAGGATGATTATGGAAAATTTAATTTGAATTTATTGAAATGATCTCAAGAAAGTCACCATTAATAACGACCCTTTGATACTTAACCATTTGTTACTTTATGTAATATTTGCATTTAATATTACTCAGGGAATGTGACAAAAGGAAACAAAAATTCACTGCGGAGCGATGGAGATATGAATGTAAAAGAAGAGAAAGTGGAGTAAGTAAGAACCCCCAGCCTCATGGTAAAATATCAGAAAATGACTAAGTATCACAAAGCAGACAGATGGAGGGGAAGGAAAAACAATTCTTAAGACTTGTGATATGATCTTCACTCCACGGTAAAGGGTTGAATTGGATAAGTATTGAAGTGTTGAGAGAGAGAGAGAGAGAGAGAGAGAGAGAGAGAGAGAGAGAACAGACTAATCATTATGACAAGAATGCATAAACTCAACCCGCGACGGAAATTATAAAACGTTCTATGTATGGTATAAAATGAGGATGGCGGAATGAGGCAGTGCATTCTGGTGACAATGAAATTTTGGACTTACAAGAGAATACGTGATGAACCCATGAAATACTTCAAAATAAACTAAGTATTGGTGCATTATGGTTATGCTGGAACACAATGGTGCACTTTGAGGGGAGAAAAATTTATAACAAGACTCATGAACACGCTATAAAGTGGAAAAATTTCTAAGTGTAGAAATGTGATATACAAGAGAGAGATTTATAAAAGACCAAGCATATTTTAGGATCGACACCTACCCTCCCTTATCCTTGCTATGATCCTTAGGAGCAGTGGCCTTCCTCTTTCTCAAGTCACCTCTTTTTTTTTCCTCATTGTTAATTTTTTCCTTTTCTTGTTTTTCATTTCTTTCTTTTGTTAATTTTTCAATTTATTTGTATGTTTTGTTTTCTAATGATTTTTTTCGAGTGCTTTTTTTTAAGTGAGGGAAGAGAGAACTTGGGGTTTCTATTTTTTTGAGCTTGGGGGTTCTCTTTTTTTTTTGTTTATTTTTCCACCAAAATATACCAAAAATATGATTAACCCCTCCCCACAAGCGACATCTCTAAGTTTTTTCTTTAAAAAAATGAAAAAAATAAAGCTAAAAAAATATTTTACATTGTATTTAAAATGTATGGCATCCTAAATTAATTAATAATATATGATTGATTAATAATTTTAAATTTAAGGGTTTTTTTTACATTGAAAAAAATGAATCTAAATGGAGTTTTATACCTATGATGAATTTAAATAGAGGTTTATACTTTGTGGTGAATTTGAAGGGTTTCTACTCTACAATAAATTTGAATGAAGGTTTATAATTGCAATAAATTTAAACGATGAAGGGTTTCTACTCTGCGATGAGTTTGAATGGAGTCTTATAGCTATGGTTAATTTGAACAGATATTTATACTCTGAGGTGAATATGAATGGTTTATACTTATACCTATGGTGAATTGAAACGGAGTTATACTCATGGTGAGTTTGAATGGAATGTAGAAGAGGTTTAAAATTTCAACGATGGTTTCTTGTGGTTCATAAATCAAGTGCATAAGTTCATTCTCTTACTTATTTTGTTTTCTCTTCAATACGATCACTTCAACACATATTCCAAAACCTCAACCTATCAAGGGGAGACCTAACAAAATCACCCTAGAGTGTCTTTATGAACATATAGAATCATTAGAAAAAATGAGAGTAGAGAGAGAAGTGAAACTCCAAATAGATTTAGAGGCAATGATTGATAACAAATTTATATTGTTAGAAAACAATATTTAGACATACATAGAGAACACAATATTAGGGCTCGAGCCTTAGTTGCAGAAAATGGAGGATAGAATACAAGAAATGAAAAAACAAAAACAATCAACCCAAGAAGGAGAGGTCAAAGCCAATATCAACATGAGAGAGGATTACAGAGCTAGAAGAAAAACTAACTAACAATTTGTCCCTAATTAGTTTGGAAAATAAATTATATATCAAACCCATCAAAGAGGAAATGAATGAGCTAAACGAGTTGGGTCATGAGTGTAACAAAAGAGCCTTGAACCTCATAATTTTTGGTATAAAATAAAAACTAGTCAAGGACACAGTAGCAATATTAAAAGAAGAACTAAAAAATAAATCACAAATTGAAACAACTTACATCTTAGAAACAAAGAGGCTAGGAACAAAATCAAACATAAAGATAGGTTGATCCATGTCAAAGTGAGTTGTCATGACCATAAATATGGCATACTTAGTAAATATCCAAGCTTAAAAGGGTCAAGAATATTTATAAATGTATACCTCATTCCAAAAGACAAAGTTGAATTAAAGAATGAAATTCAAAAGGTAAAAGAAGTTAGGAAGGAAGGAAAATGGACAATAATTAGAAATAAAAAAACTATTGTTAGGGATAGAGACTAGAATAATAATAATGAAATGGAATTTGGGACACATAAATAAAATTCTAAAGAATTCCAAGTAATCCCTTACCTTCTTAAATTCCGATAGACCAATTCAATCTAAGTGGATGTTAATCGTCATCATCATCATCATAAACATATATATTAAACAAAAATGAAAAAAAGAACATTTGAAAAGAAAAATATTGGTACTTTATAAGTAGAATAAATCTCTCTCTCTCTCTCTCTCTCTCTCTCTCTCTCTCTCTCTCTATATATATATATATAACCATCTTGTAAAAAATGACAATTTTGGAGCACCATACTTTGAAATGGGGGTAAAAACAACCACTAAATTTTTTTTTTGGAAGGTTCTCATCAAGTAGGTAGTCATGTTAATGATTGTTGTTGGATGAAATAGGCAATCTGTGACATTATTCAGTTCATATAGTCCCAAGCAATGCATTCTGAATTTTCTTGGGTGTTGAAGAAATTTATTGTCATATACCAAGACTAGGTCTCCCTACTTGAAACTTTTTCTTTTAATATGTTTGTCATGCCAATATTTGTCCCTTGCTTTATGGACTTCTTGGTGAAATCCTACTAGAATCCTATATTCTTCCATCACCATCAACTGACTTATCCTTTCTTGTACTGTGTCTCGTTATGTCATGTTGGTGATTGTTGCTATGCATATACTAGGTACCAAAACTTCTAATGGCACCACTGCTTCTTGTCCATACACCAACCTGAATGGTTTCTTCCATGTCAAATTTTTACATGTAGTCCTTTATGCCCATAATACTGCTGGTATCTTCAAGTCCCAATCATCCTTGTTGACATTGCAGATCTTTGTCAATGCATTCTCTAGGATCTTATTAAAGGCTTACACTGTTCCATTTGCTTGAGGGTGATATGGTGTACTCTTTTGATGATAGACTTCAAACTCCTTAGTCATAGCCTTGATAGAACTATTGATGAATTGAGTGCCTTGGTCACTCATCAAAATCCTTGGGCATCCAAATCTAGTGATCACTTGCTCAAACATGAAGTGTGTTTTTGTCTCTGCGCTACAATCTTTTACTAGTGTTTCTTCTTCCCATCTCGTTAAGTACCCTGTCGCAGTAATGATATACCTTGATCTTGACCTCTTTGTTGGTGGATTAATTGGTCCCACAAAATCTATTGCCTATTTTTCAAATATTTGCAAGGTTACTTGTGGTCTTAGGGGAATCTCATCATGTCTATTAGTTTTACTAACCCTCTGACATACATCACATCTCTGGAAATAGTCCTTGCATATTTGTGGATGGTCGACCACCATAGTCCTGTGCACAATACCTTCTACATAGTATCTTTTCCTGCATAATTTCCTCCGACTATTCCCTCACGAGCCTCTACTAAAATCCTAGACCTTTCATGTTCTAGTACACATGTTATCAAGATGTTGTCTATGCCCATCTTTTGTAATAATCTTGCAATCAATTGATAGTCTGTGGATCTGAATACCATATTTTTCTTCTGTGAAGTGTTGAATTCTTGTGGCGAATTCCTTGTACTCAAGTATTGAATGATGTCAACAAAATATTTGTCAGCTACTTGGACTGAAAATAATTGTGCATCAGGGAAGTTGTCCTCTAAATTCATAGGTTCCTCTCCATTGGTGACCCTTGACAGGTGGTTGGGTCCTGCATTCAACTTCCCTGGCTTGACTATCACTTCAAATTCAAACTCCTAAAATAGCAGTAACCATATACAGATCCTCCCCCCCAACATTGGCTTATTGACTAGGTATTTGAGCGTAGAATGGTCTGTGAAAATTTTAAAATGTTTCCCATGTAGATAGTGTTTGAACTTCTATAGTGAATATACCATTGATAAGCCTTCTCTTTTTGTAGTATTGTAGTTCTGATCTAACTCTAACAATTTTCTTCTTGCAAATGCTATAGGATGGTCTAAATATCTTACTCCTCGTTGTGCCAGAATAGCTCCAAGTGTTATGGCTGATGCATATACATGCACATGAAATGTATTTTCCCAATTTGGGAATACTAGCATCAGTGTTGTTACCATCTTCTCTTTTAGAGTGTCCAACCCTCGCTGACAGTACTCATTCCACTGAAATTTACTATATTTCCTCAACATTTTCTCCATCAGCGCAGTGATCTATGCATACCCTTTTATGAATTTCTTGTAGTAGCATGTGTGTCCCAATATTGCTCTCAACTTACGTACTGATTTTGGTGGTGGTAAATTGAAAATCACTGCAATCTTGGCAGGATCTACTAGCAAGCCTTGTTTGCACATTATATGGCCCAATAGTGTCCCAAAAGGTGTCCCAAAGATACACTTCTTGATATTTAATGATATCTGACATTACGTGCATCTTTCCAACATTAGCCTTAATACCACTACATGATCTTTCAACAGACTGTAGATTTTCCAATCATCCAGATATACTTCTAAAAACTGATGGATGAATTCTTTGAATGCAACTATGACTATTCTTGAGAATATTGTTGGTGCATTCTTCAGTCCAAAATGCATGACTTTGTACTGGTAGGATCCCCATTCTGTGGAAAAAGTGGTCTTGTACATGTTTTCTGGAGCTATCTTGATCTGATGGTAGCCTAAGAATCCATCTATGAATGAGTATGCTTCATGGCCTCCTACATTCTATAATACTTCATCTATGAAAGGGGCGAGAAAATGGTCATGTAGGAAAGCATCATTCAGTTTCCTGAGATCTACATAGATCCTTATGCCTCCTTGCTTCTTCTCCTGAACTACCATAGGGCTTACCCATTCATATTCCTCCACTGGTTATATGATTCCATCTTCCAACATTCTATCAATTTCTTATTTTACTTTCTTCTTATATATTGGGTTTAGTCTATATGGTCATTGTTTGACTGATCTAGCCTCAGGTTTGAGAGTATCTTCATCTCTCCTAGCTCTCTTGATATGCCTTTCATCTTTGTAAAGTTTGTTGGGAAAAGGTCAATGTACTCATGCAGTAACTCTGTTAATATTTCTACTATCTGTTCATCCCAGTAATCCCCAATACTGGCCATTTTAGAATTGTCATTTATCCCAATATTTACTTTCTTCACTTTGATTGGTGCAACAAATACTTCCGATTCAAGAGATGGACCTTCCACCTCTCTTTCTCTTTCAATTTCTATAATTTGAATGTTGTGTGGGTCATCTTCATCTGGTGCTTCTTCCTGCACATGGTAGCATGACAATAGTTGTTTCACTGTCTATATGTTTTGTTGTTGATACTTTGTTATAAGTTCAACCTCTGGTTATTTAATGAATATTACTGCTATGATATATTTGAGTGATGAATCTATGTTGGGTTTCTCATGTTCAAATGAGAAAGTGACTATAAAATTATGTTGTAATGTTTTCCATTCTACAGTGCCTCTGCACAATTCCTGGTCTACATACCAGTTTGTTGGAATTCCTTCCAATGTGTGAATAAAGTGATGAGACCATTCTTTTGGTGGTGTCATTCCCCATAGTTTTCTGCACTTCCCCAAGTGTTCGGTTGGTGTCCCATGCCCATCATATCTCTGTAGTTGGTTGATTCCCTGTTATGCGCCAAATATGATGCGCAGTAATCACTTACATTGGTACCAGTCCTTGACTATCCCTTTGTGAACGCCCCACCATCTTGCAGGTATTTCATTGAGTGTTATGTCTAGAGCTAAGATCCTCTGATTTTCTAACACTTCATCTTCGTATCTTGTTAGGAATTCTTATAATTCATTCACCCCATGAAATTTGGGAGGTTCTCTTATCTTTGTACCTACCCATCTTACTGCACAATCTATTCTTGGGCACCTTCTTGTGGAGACTTCATGTAATCTATGATTTCAATTCTCCAACCTTGTATTTGAGTTTGACGTGCATGACATGATACTTCTCCAACTGAGCACCCCATATACAGTTGGATTCACATAATATTCTTCTCGTGCGGTGGTTTTGTATAACTGGTTGATTTCCTCCAGGTCTAAGCAAGTGGTTTCTACAAAACTTTCTCCTTCTGATGGATCTAGTGGCACAACGACTCTATATTCTCTTGACTTGAATGCCATCTTCCTCGTCTTCAAATTGATTATGTCTTGATTTTCAAATGCCCAATCCAACCCAATTAATTTCGGATAAGGTGTTTTGTCATCCACTATTTCTATCACTTCGAAATCGGCTTTAGTGCGCACTCCATCCAAATCTATTGTCACACCCTTTAGCCTTCCAATTGGCAGAACCCTGTGTTTATTTGCTAGTTTCAGTTGAATAGGTGAATATCCTAACGTGGGCTCTCCCATACATTACCATGTATTCTTGGGTATTACATTCACTTCGGAGCCTAAATCCAGTATAATATCCCCCATTTTGAAATCTCCAATGTTGGCATTCAGTCTGAATTATCTACTTGTCATCCTCCTTGTATGCAGATGATTAATTATTTTCTACTCTAGATTTTCCTCTACGTCTGTGTTACATATTTCTAACATATTTTGTAACACTTTAATAGATGATGGATCATTTAGTATTTTAACATGGGATTTAAAAAAATCATTTATGGTACTTAGTTGTCCTAGGGGTTGTGCTTTGTTAGTGTGATCCAATGATGAAGGCATCTCGTACGTTGGTACGTCTTGACTGTGTTGTGCAGTTTATGTAGATGTAATGTCTATCTTCAATATTTCTTGTCTGGCTTGCTTGAATATCTCCTTTTCGTTATGCGCATCAAACTTCTTTTGTGGTTTGGCATTCTTCTTCACCCATTGGTGTTGTGTTGGATCTTGTCTTACTGTGTCATCTCCTATCTTAGCTCCTCCACGTATAACTATGTTGATATTTATTCCATCATCCCTCGCTTCTGTAGAAATCCATTGAACATTTTGATTGTTCTGATTTCTCTTTTCCTGGATCTTCCCCAATAGTGTCGAACAATATTTTGTGTCATGGTCAGATGCGTGACAATACATACATGTCGCTGGTGGAAGTGGACATTCTCTTGCATAGTGTCCTATTTTTTGAAAGTTATGGCATACCACTGGTCATATGCCTCTTCCAAATCCTCCTCTACCTCGTTCTCCACCTCTGTAGTCAACTTGATCTCCTCGCGGTGCATTGTACTGGGGCACCTAGTTATAATGCGCGAGATTATATTGTGGTTGCGCGGTATTGTATTGTGGCTGCGCAATGTTATATTGTTGCGGTGTAGTGTTCTATGGGGCTGGTACTTGGTTAAAATGTGGTGTCGCTTTCCCTTTCATCATCTCTACCTACACCCTATAGGTTTCTGATGTTCTTTCCCTCATAAACTCCAATGTCCTGCAATATTTTTCATCATGGCCTATTGACTTGAAAAAGTTGCAATATGAACTCTTAGGAACTGTCTGGTATTTTTGCATCATTGGACAGTGATATGGATCATGCCCCTATTTCTTACAGATCTCATACCATAGTCCTCCTGATGTAAAATGGTTTGGCAATCATGTTTCCATGTACTACGTGAATGTTGGGAATTCATTCTTATGGCGTCCTTCTGTCCTACATGTGGTACACCAAACAACTTCTCTTTTGTCCTTAATCATGTTCTAGTTTAATTGAAATGTTATATTCTTCAGGTCCTCCTTGATCTCTTTTATTGTTGGATCTGTCTTCTAATATTGGTTTTCTTCTAGTTGCAAGGCTGCCTAAGGAGCCTCTACTTGGGTCTGAAACTTCTGGTGTCTCAAAGGGTATTTCAAGTGTGGTAGTAGTGAATTCACAAAAAAATGTCTATTTTGCATGTATGTCATGACATACTTCATCTTTCGCTTCAATCGTTTGAATCTCTGGTCTATCTCCCAGACAGATTCTCCTAGTTTATGTTTGATCTTTATCATCTCATTCATGTACTAATCCTCTGAGCTAGGCTTACGAATTTCATTTATCAACAACTTCTTGATATCCATAATTGTTTTGGTTTCTCCTGGTGCATTGTTTGTATCTAAGCTCATGTACCAATACAATGCATGGTCTCTTAGCGTGATGGATAACTATGCAAGTTTTGTATCCTCATCTATGATCTGCTTTGCTTCCCATATCGTTTCACAGATGAACAAGGGCTTCTTAGGGTCATCTAAGGCATCTCCCTTGAATTCTGGGAACCTGATGGTGGGATAATGTCGTGCCATCCTGAATGTTGAACTACTACCTCCGCGCGGTGTATATCCTTGACTAATAATTCTTGAACTGGCTCCCCTAGTTGTTTCTCCCTGTGTAGATGTACTTCCTATTGTGTTTATTCCATTGAAATTTGGTTCTCTAAACAGTGGTGTTCTCTCTGGTGTATTAGTCGCACATGGGTTTATGGGTTCCACACTGACACTAATATGGATAGGAGTTATGCCTCAGGTTTCTTCTCTTGGACATCTTGTCTTCATTTCATATGTCTCACACAATATTTCCTCAATCTGCTCCATAGCTTGAAGATCCTCTACCTCTTCTTCATCACTTGCCAAGCCTTCCCTCGCGACTATGACTCTCTTTTTATTGTTCATCTTGTATTGGTAGGGTACTCCACTGTGCGTTCTTCCAGGTGTTTCCGTGATCTTCTTGATCTGGTCTTCCTCCATCATTATTGAATCCAATTCCTCCTCCTTCTTTCCTTTATCCATCTCTTCCTCCATTTCCCCGTCTCTTGTCAGTGATTCCCCCTTTCCCCCATGCACACATGGAAGTTTAGTTGTCTGAGGCCATTGTCATTACACCTTTTTTATAAAGTAACATCTTAATGGAAGTATACAACGATCTGATATACCTACCTCGAGGTCCCTTCATGAACTCTTTCTCTGTTGTGCTATAAGACTTCGTAGTATCTATTGCAAATTATGTGATAAATCTTGCAGCAATGTTGTCTAACGAGAAATCTATTGCGCGCGTAAATTTATTGTCAACTTGTTGTAACTGCGTGATCTCCACAAAATCCCACTCTAGCTATCTGATCCGATTTGTAGGGTGGTTTTATTTCAACCTTAATATCCACTCCTACGACACATGTAGGAAATCACAGAAAAATACTTCATGCAAGTTGCTAAATACATACTTGTCCAAATATTTGCACGGTGTTAACTTTGAGTTTCTATATCTTTCTATTCAAATTCCATCTCCTTTGTTTTCAACCAGATCTCGATCTCTTCCTTCATTGGGTTCCATGGTCTCAACATCCCCTTTTATATTCTCATTCTTTTTAACGTTTTGTCACCAAATCTGACATTCTTTTCACACTTCTTCAACAGATCTCATTCACTCAATACATTTATGTTCCAACTGGCAACAAAACCATTTTTTGGTTAGAATTCATCCTTGCTACAATTCTGGTGCTGACCCATGTTCAATTCTACCAGGGTTTCCAACAAAACCCCTCTAAAACTATTGACCCTCCTGGTAAACCATAAGGCAACACAGTGGACATGATGCACTGCACAATATTACCTGAGATAGTTTTTATGGGTGGTTTCTACGCTTAGGTGCTTGCAGCCTGGGAATGAGTGGGGATCTAGAATTCACCTATGTTATGTTCATTTGTTTAATCTAACGTTCAACTTATCTTGATTCATGCATGTAAATTAACAGATCTAACTAAGTCATTCATACATGTTTCTAACATCTAATCATTAACAAAAAAGGAGATACACAACATTCAATCACATAACACATGATCTACCGTGGTTCACCCCTTCTGGGCTATGTCCATAAAGATTTGGTTTCTCTTCTCTTTTATTATTGTTTTTCCCAAACTACAATGCCTTGCACATTACAACTCCCCATCATAACAGGTCGAGATCTGTAATGAGGCAGACTAGATCACACTAATCTTCTTAGCAGATGATCTAACCCTCGAAATCCACCTTATTTTCTCTCCTCATCTCAATAGCTTACAAAAATGGGATCAAATGTTATAGACATTCGGTCTCCGAACAACATAGTAACAATTACAAATCAACACAATAACCAAATCCCAACCTCAACCTAGACCTCTTAGGTGCCTACTTATACATGTTTTTGGTTTATCATCCATTTCATCTTCTTACCAAAACCCTAACCCTAGCATGGTTAGGTCTTCTTGCATGCGTGCCTCGCATGCTTTCCTCCTCTACATGTGTGTTTGACTTGCACGTGTTGCTTTTCCTGCCATCCGTCTTTTCCTTTTTTGTGCTTTGTTCCCCAAAATTAGTCTTTATTCAAAAATGGG
>JZKD02S1719906.1:239277-251017 GCA_000966675.3 Picea glauca
ACTAATAAATTAACTATCAAATGAAAAATAGCAAACTGACCTGAAGTAACGCTTCAGTTTTGTCCTGTATAAAATAATTGATTAAGATGTTCGGTGGGAGGAAACCCGCACAAAATTATCCACAAGCTTCTCGTAAACAAGAAGCAGTTGTGCTCTTTAAATATAAATGACAGGACAAACAAGACATAACAAATTACAACAATCTTTTAATTTACAAATCATCGCAGTTAGATAAATCCCTGTGCAAGATTTGTACAGAACAGTTCAATTAACGAAGAAGATAAACCTTTATTCATTAAATTGAAACAGAGGGATTGTTGTACTAAAAAGAAATAAGAGACATCAGATATGGATAGCACATAAACCAGATCACATCAACATGCAATGAATCATGATAGCTAAAGTAGTCGATAATTAATTGCAAACTGATATGAAGAAAACTTGAAATAAAAGTTAGATATATTGAAAGCTAAAGCTGTTACAAGACATCAACTTTCATCCCAGTCTGTATTATTATAAATCCATAGTCTGGTTCTCCCAATAGTGATGATGATGGGTCCATTACAAAAAATAACAAGTATTTAAAGACCACAGGGAAAAACATCCATGTGGGAATTATCAACCATTGTTTACAAAAAAATCTAGGAATAATCTCCCAAGTCTCTATTCCTGACTAAAACTAACAACCTATAACAAAAATATATCACAAAAGTATCTCCTAAACTGCCACAGCATGCTCAATTGATCATTGAAATTTGTATGCACCTGAAAGTGGACAAGAATAGAGAAGTTTAGAGGATATTTTATTGATAAAATTAACAAAAATCTAAATTTTAAGACTAGCTACAGAATCTTGCGATTCCGTAGCTGGTCTAATTTGAAAACATAATCGTTTTAAATCCATGAAATGCTAACAGAAATATTTAATTACTAATTGAAAACAAAATGAATCATTTAAACCACAACTTCTATGCTAATCGATAGCAAATGAAATCTTGTTTGAATCTATTTCAATTGAAACAGACCCTAAACGAATATCAAGCCAATCTATGATAAGAATTTAATATAGACATAATATGTCAATCCAACACTCAACAAAATCGTTTAAATCCAAACTAACAAAGTCGTATCAAATCTAACTTTGAATATAATCCAACTCATGCTAATTCAAGGCACGCAGCATTGTTTGCGAATCAAATCAAACAGGAATGAATTGAACCAATTTGGGGCCGACACAATCATTTAGACAATTCGAAACCAATGAAATCATTTTCATGAATCAATTTCAATCGACACGAACTGTAATTGATCAAACAAATCATTCATAAATGCAATATTTTATGTCGACTCAGAAATTAACAAAATCGTCTTTAAATCCAAAACTAACAGAGTTGGTTTTTCGAATCAATAAATTACATTGTATTTACCAAACCAATCTCTAATATTGATGCATTGCATACGTAAAATACCGTGCTAATTCAAGCATACAGAATCGTCTCAAAATCAAACCATACAAAATAAATTGAACTATATTAGAGCCGACACAATCAATATGCTAAATCGTATCAATCAACACAGTTACACGATTTTAGCAAACAAATCTTTTGCACAGGTCGAATGTAATTAAAATCCAAATGAGAATATTTATTCAAAATGAAACAGAATTGTTCCTGGTAAATCAAAGTCAACAGGATTATTTTGAATCTATTAGAAACAAACAGAACTAATCGAAATCAAACCCAATCGATTATATTAATTCAAGCCGACTAAAAAAA
This sequence comes from Picea glauca, assembly GCA_000966675.3. Classification (NCBI taxonomy): domain Eukaryota; kingdom Viridiplantae; phylum Streptophyta; class Pinopsida; order Pinales; family Pinaceae; genus Picea; species Picea glauca. Next base: position 241,053 of record JZKD02S1719906.1, read on the forward strand.
ATCAATCGTTTATACTAATATGAGAATAATAAAATCGCATTAACTAAATCGTAGCTGTGTCCGAGTTTAGCAAAACAAATCTTCCATACATAATTCATAACGAAATCATTTCTAATAATTCAAAGTCAACATAATTGTTTTGAATCTATTAAAAACAAACAGAGCTACTCGAAAGCAAATCCAATTGGTTATATTAATTCAAGCAAACTCATAAAGCAAAATCGATGTCGAAATACATACCTGGGTAGTAAGAAAACAACTTGGTCATGATAATTTTGAATTGACAAAGGCCGTTGTTGCTTCGACATTTCTGAAGACAATCGAACCGGTGGTTTTTTGTTTCTTCTCGTTGGCTTGTAGCCTATCATTCTCCTTTGACAGGACTGTCACCTGTTCCTCTAATGATTTGATCTTAGATTGCAACAGGGGGACGTCTGTGTAATAACGTTCAAGCCAGGAATTACATTGAGTACACGATGGCATCATAGGCGAGGGTTTGTTCAAGTTATCAGGGGTTTCCCTGTTCAGTTTGATTCTCGGGTAGTTTGGGTCGTTTTTTAGGCATGGAGGTAAGTTGGAGACATAGTCATAGGGTTCCATGTAGCATAGGCCATGAGAATAGGGGTATTCCTAGTCTAGGAAACGTTCAATTTCGGAGTCCGAGTCCTCGCTCAGCACTATTGGCTTCTGGTCAACATTTTGCTTGGGTTTGTTCCTAGCACATCTCGATATCCATCGGGCATTTTTCTTTACTTTATTGTTGACAACAATATCATCTTTTCCTTTCTTCCTCACAGGCCTTTTGACGACCTTAGTATTGTCTTTAGCACACGGGTTGGCCATGGTATCGGGTAGGTCCATGTCGGGGCAATCCAAGGGTTTGACAGGGGGTAGAAGGATATGAAGTGGCACGGCTGGTCCAACCAATGTTTCAGTAACCACAAACTTGTCCACTTGGACAGACTCGGGAGTGGAAAAGCCATTCCTAGATAGGAAGGCTTGCCAACAGTCACCACTAAGGCTCAAATGGTGGACGATAATAAGTTTGATCAAGCAGTGATGAAAAATGTTGCTATCAGCCTTCTGATGCTTGAATCTTTTGGACATCTTGTAAAGACTACACAAGAGGTAATGTGGCATATTCAGGGGGTAGCCTATAAAATTCATCAATAACTGAAGATGATACAGAAATACCAAGCCATAACGACCTTCGCAGGTCACAAACTCCTTAACAATTGCTAAAAGATCACGCCACTTGGGTTTGAGGGTAGTGATAGGCATACCTCTATAACAGGAAACAATCTTCCTTGATGTGAATAGGAGTGGCCACAACACCTCGTCTACTTTGGAATTTTTAAACCACCTTTTCCCTGTAGCTGGTATTCCTATGGCTAAGCTTAGGAATTCTTCATTTAGCTCGATTTGTATGTCTCCGACCTTAGCCCTGCATCTGTTGAAGGTGAGGGTGAATTGTTGGGCAACTGAAAGGTTGAAACCCTCAAACCTTTGGATAAACACCAGCCAACCACCATTTTCCAAATCCTTATGAGCATTGTCGAATAGTAGGAGTGTTTGGCTACCATTTGGCTCTATGCACACCACAGGTGCCATAGATGGGAGCACACAGTGAGCCGGGTGAACAAACAAGGGTTTGGACAGGGTATTCGTAGGATCGAAAATCTGACAGGCTTACCTGAAAATAACAGAGTTAACCCGAGATAGGGGGAAGGCATTAATGCCTGAGTGTGCGAGGGTGGTGGGACTAGATCAACCCATGCAAAACAATCATTTCCCAATGTACAACCGACGGCATATATGGTGATTCAAATCACTACACATAAGTTAAAAACAATGCCAATCAAACAATTAATGAAATCTATGGTAAGTCGACCCAAAAATTTGCATAAGCATAGCGTTTGCATAGTTTTAAAACCAAAACAATGATTCGAAATCAACACCAAGGGTTCGATCATATCAAATATGTGTTGTATGAAATGATTACACCAAGGGTCTAATCACAACGTCAATGAGTTTTCATGAAACCAATGTGTCAAGGAAATCGATGAAAGACTATCGAACATCAAACCACCAATGTATTAAGGACTCAATGACAGTCATTATAATATCACAATCTTATAAAAATGAAATCATATTAACAATTAAAGAATGCCAAATGAGTAAAGATCTTGGAGCCTTGCCAACTGTGCGACTATAATTAATTTGGAAATGCAATGAACACATAGACAAGAGTGACCATAATAATCCAGTGACGATTTTAATGTGACTTCGAAATTAAAGTTTTCACGCTTGTAGTCATGAAAACAAGAATAAAGGCAGGTGTGCAAATGCCCGAAATAATAGTGTCGTTTCATTCAAAGATTGCGATGAAAATCAAGGGTTGAAAAACACTGGTGTAGGCAACTTATAAGGATAGGATAAAAATGTGAAATGGATGCCAACAATAGCGACACACTGGTAGAAGCAGTTATCTCTGCCAATAGAACAAATTCAGATTAGGATAACAGGAATAATTCTAACAAAAATAACCAGAAAATTGTCTAAACATCATCAATGATCAAATATTCTAGCAGTGTTTAAAGGATGAAAACTGATAACTATCTTACGATAAGCAAGACACGATATTAAAGATAAAATATCCAATAATGTTTACAAAGCCACTGCTGCCAGCAGGCGTCCATAGCCTCGACAGGGTTGCCATTTAACCCACTCTGATATCTGTATCCTGCCAAGAAGTCCCAGATCAGAATAAAGGACAATTTAAGGTTAAGAGGTTTCATATTTGTAAATTTTCATATACCTGACATTGCTTCGCTACCAACAGGCCTGTTCAGTACCCTGGCGAAGTTGTCTTGGCGCCATTTATGCATTTACCCGCTACCAGCAGACCTGTTCAGCATCCCGACAGGTTTACAAACACTTCCCACAGCTCTTTTAATGATTTATTTTGTTTTTTAAAGATATATAGTTGAACGGGGTGACGCTGAAAATTATGATATGTTAACATATTTTTTTACAGACCTCAACAATTTTTTTTAGAATAGTCCTTCATTAAGATCCAGAGATGGTTTATGTACAGAACCAACTTTCCAAGGCAGGGAGACATATTCTAAGTAATTCCCTTAAGGAACAGGGACAACGTAAGAAGATAATATATGATCGTGACAGGCTTTACTCACAGATCGAAATCAGTTAACTTCTTTCAAACAACAGTTTTTTTTTTAACATGGATGTGGATTTCAGAAGTATACAATTGATATTTACACAATTTTTTAGTAGTCGTTTCCATGAAAGAATCTTCTGTTTCCTTTGTCTGAATAGTTCAAAAATCAGGTAAGTGTATTTCCAAAAACAAAACTTATAAGCGCAAAGGAAAAACTCAAAGCCAAAACAATAAAAGAAAGGCAAACAAAAGAAAAATATGTACATAGTATACAAAGGGTTGTCATCAAGCGAAATATATTTTCAGAGCTTGGCCATTCACCGGATAGGTGTCAGGCTGCCCCTCTAGATTCTGCAATCAGAAAGAGCTGGGACCCAATTTCTTAGCAATTAAAAACGGTCCAAGCCATAAGTTCTGAAATTTTGTGTGCTCTCCCTTTCCCTCATGCGGTTTGTCCCATTTCAAGACAAGATCACCTACTTTGAAGTTCCTATCAGAGGAAAAGTTAGAATCGAACCAGCTTTTGACCACTAGTTGATGTTGATCTAACTTACGTTTAGCTTGGGCTCTTACCTCTTCTAGTTTCATTAAGGCGTTAATTCGGTTTTCCAAAGGGGGACAATCTTCTTCTTGTATTTTCTGCGATAGTTGTAGTGAGGGAAGAAGGATATGTGGTGGTAGAATTTCTTCTCTGCCATATATGAGAAAAAAGGGAGAGTTACCTACAATAGTTTTTGGTGTTACCCTGTCAGCCCAAATTGCGTTTAACAGTGCATTATGCTAGTTTTTGTGATTCTCAGATACCGTTCTCTTGATAATTTTAATCATATTTTTATTTGTTGATTCTGCCAATCCATTACCCTGGGGGTAGTAGCTGACATAATACTTGAATTTAATTCCTTTTTCTAAAGAGAACTTGCTCATCTCAAGAGACGAAAAATAAGAAGCGTTATCGGATACTAAACAGTCAGGGATACCAAAACGAGTGATAATATTCGAATTTAAAAAGGCAATTACCTGACTAGTATTCACAGTTCTTAATGCGACAGCTTCAGACCACTTGATGAAATAATCTGTGGCTGTTATGATAAACTTATGTTGCTGTGAGGATGGCAGATTGATTGGACCTATGATATCAAGGCTCCACTGCTGAAAAGGGTAGTCTACTGAAACGGGTTGCAAAGGAAAGGCTGGTTTATGTAACCGCCCGGATGTTTTTTGGAAAATAGTACACTTACGACACAAGGCATGGGCGTCTCTAAAAAGTGTGGGCTAGTAATAACTGGGCCTCAAAACTTTGTGGGCAGTGGTGTCTCCACCAAAATGCCCACCAGCTTCTCCTGCGTGCAATTCTAGCAAGACTTTTTCTGCTTCGTCTTTCTCAAGACAGTGCATTAGTACGCCATCAAAATTATGAAGAAACAGAACACCATTAATCAAATGAAAGGAGGCGGACTTTAATCTTAACGCTCTTCTTTTAGTGGGATCCAGGTGACAGGGGGTTGATCCATGTTCAAGACATAATTTTATATCGTCATACCACAGACTGACATAGTTTTGATCATGTTGTCCTAGGTTTGATCTATCGTTTTCTTCTTGTTGTTCCTACTGCTGAATCAACAACTAAATTGCATAACCCTTGGCCTCTCACTATTTGAGCTGGGGTAATTTATATGTCGTACTCTTTCAAGGAGGTAACCCAGTTAGCCCTTTTTTCACCTAGTTCTTTCTGCACTAACAGGTTCCTGACAGCTGGATAAGGGACAATAACTTTCGTCCTAGATTTCAAAAGATAAGACTGGAAGTGCTTGACTGCTTTGAAAACAACGTAGGCTTGCTGATCAACCATTGGGTAATTAAGTTCCACGCCTTTGAAAGTAGAGCTCATAAAGGCAATGGGTACTTCATTGTTTTCAGCGTTCTTTTGAGTTAAGACTGCAACGTAGGAGCGGTCAGAAGAAAATGTGTAGAGTGTGAAATCTTGCAAAATGTTGGGGATCATGAGAGAAGGAGCATCTATTATGGCCTTTTTTATTTCATTAAAATCTTGATTTTCTAAGGGTCCCCAATGATATTGTGCGTCTTTATTAATTAAATTCTATAAAGGTCTGACCATTTCGGAGAAATTGGGGACGAATCTCCTAACAAAGTTTATCTGGCCTAAGAAAGACTGCATAGACTTTTTGGATGTCGGAGGGGGAAGTTTCGAGATGACTTGAGTCCTTTTGAGGTCGATAATCATCCCTTTGCTTGACACAATAAATCCTAAGAGTTTACCTTGTTCTACTGCGAAGATATATTTTTTAGGATTCAAGGAAATGTCGTATTTATGACATCGCTGTAGAATGGCTCTTAAATGAGCTAGATGATCGGTTTTGTTTTTTGAGAATACAGTAACATCATCTAAGTAAACTACGATGGACTTACTAATTAAGCCTCAGAAAGCGATGTCCATCGCTCTCTGAAAAGTGGCATCGGCATTAATCAATCCAAAGGGCATTTTCCTATAAGCATAGGTGCCCCATGGAGTGCGGAAGGTAGTTTTAAGTTGGTCTGGAGGAGACATCAGGACTTGGTTGTACCCTGAGAAACCATCCAATAAGGATAGTCTTTTAGAACCAGATACCTGTTGAAGGATCTGTTCCATGGGTGGGAAAGGATAGTTGTCTTTATCAGACGCTCTATTAAGGTTTCGAAAATCAACGCATAGTCGAATTTCCCCACTTTTCTTCCGGACAGGGACAAGGTTAGAAACCCATTGAGTGTGCCTAACTGGGAAAATTATCTTATCATTCAAAAGTTTATTTAATTCTTTTTTGACGGTCGGTTCGAGTTTAGGGTGCATTTTTCTTAACTTTTGTTGAAAGGGTAAGATTTGGGGTTTCATAGGAATGACGTGTTGTATGATGTTGGGGTCAAAAGTTTTAAGGTCATCATACGTCCATGCAAAGACATCTTTAAATTCTTTAAATAATTTAACAAATGCGGCTTTTTCTTGTTCAGAACACCCCACCCCTAAATTAATGCACTATGGATTGTCATTAGTTCCTAAGTTTACTTTTTCATATGATAACGAGGAACTATTGGTTTTACAGTTGACCGATTTTTTGAATTTATCTTGAAGATCGTAAAATTTCTCTAATCTAACTACAGATTTAGGGATCGAATTTACCATGTCTGATGAAGATTCATGAGTTCTCGGATCTAGTATTACCATGAAATCGCGCAAATTGTTGTCGTGAGTGCATTCGTCTATCACCGCGCCTTCAAAAGTTTCTTCCATATGCAGGAAGCTAATAATCTGTTGATCATCGTCGAAGACTCTCCAATTCGTGATGTTGTCGGGAACGGATGGCCTAAACAACAGTTCGATGGAGAATGCATCTGGGGACAAGTGTTCTGCAGGAAATAATTTGGAAGCTACGTTAGCTAATAGATCGGCTTCAACATTATTCAATCTAGGAATAGAATTTATATTGAAAGAAGAAAATTTATTCATTAAATTCGATACCTCGGATTGGTAGCTTTTAAGATGCAGAGACAAATAGTGGATAGAATCTCTTACCTGTCTAGCTATAATTTCAGAATCGCCAAAGACAGCCAAATTTTGAATGTTCATATCTAAAGCTTTTCTGAGGCCCTGTAGTAAAGCCTCATATTTTGTTGTGTTATTAGTACATTCAAATTCTAGCCTACATGCAATCAGGGTTTTGTTACCTACTAGATCAATAATGACACAGCCTGCACCAGCTCCTTCCTTGGTCTTTGACCCGTCAAAATAAAGAGACCAAATTTGATTTTTATCGGGTGCATGAGACCATTGTGTAGAAGCTGCTAGCTGCACATATGCTACAATCTCGGACTGTTGTTCTGGATTGGTGATAGCTAAAGTCTCGGCCATGAAATTTCCGAAAAAGGTATCCATCCCTTGTATTTCGGGTGAATCAGCAGAAGGTGTAAATGGTTCATTGCGATCGTTTAAATCTATGACCATGAACTTAAGGTAGAGTTCACGATTTACCTTGATCTTGTTGGGCTTGTCATTCTCTGGAAGCCATAGGTGAGACCAATCTGTGGAAAAATAGCCATGTAACTGCTCCGACCAGTCCCTGCTTAAAAACAAACCATACACTTCTGGAATATCCACAACAATAATATCAATAACTTGATGAACCTTGGGGTTAGACGATAATCTTATAAGCACAATCCTTAATTCGCCTACAACTTTAACACTGGTTCGATCAAGTTGGATGATTTTTAAAGTGGATGGCTCAACTTCAGCATTAATCTTCTGACACACAGACCATGGCATCACATTGGATGATGCTCCTGAGTCTACCATAAAATTGTGCACGTTTCTATTAAAGATTTCGAAAGTTAACAAAAATGGAGGTACATTTCTGCAAGTTCTAAGAGTGATAGTTTGTGGCTTTTTACTCGCAGTCTCTAAAGTTAATTTATCTACATTATTTACATTATTTACAGGAAGGTTTCCTTTATCATGAGGATCAGGATTACTTTTAGTGGAAGTCTTCTGCAGAACTTTGTTCTGAACAACCTTGTTACTGCTTGAATTGCCATTTTTGTTGTTCTCTGCGATGTTCTGTAACATTTTTTGTAGCAGAAACAAAAATTTCAATAACTCATAAACAGAAATGTTAGCCCTTAAATTTTTAAGATCTTCAACTAAATCATAATCTAAGTTGGGGTTTACATGACTCTGTTTAGTCTCAGCTGGTTTAGATTGCTTTGGGGGTAAAGTCGTGGTGTTTTCGGAAGAAGGTTTTTTCGTTGTCTTACTCCTAGTATTGTAGGGACGTACTGTCTTGAAGTTAGCTTGAAAGATGCTATCCGAGAAGTGTCCAAAAATGTTTGGAGAAGACTCTTCTTGTTGAACTGTCTCTTGTTCAACAACCTCCTCAGGAATCTCAGGAGGCATCAAGTTATCCTGGGTTTCTAGAATTGTTTGAAGGGCGTATTGCAGACTTTCAAGATTAAGGCCATTGGTAGTTGGATTAGGTCGGTTGGTAGGAAAAGGCTTCCTGAACGGGGGTTTGTAGGGTCCTTTGCTCGAGGAAGCTTCTTCGGCCGTCCTCTTCAAATATATAAATTGATTTGACAGTTTTTGAACAACTTTAGTTAGGTTTTCTAAATCCAAGCTTTCGGGTTGTGCTTTATTTTGAGCAGGTCTAGGGAGGATTTCGATCTTCTTTTTGGAAGATGAACTAGTTTCTGTTTCATTGCTAGTAGTGTCTTTTAAAATAAGGATGTCTTTTTCAATTTGGTTGGCCTCTTCGAAGGCTTCTAACAACGTGGCTTTCTTAGATCGTTTAACCCAAATAGCTATACTTTGATGCAAGACTTTAGTATAGTATGCTATGATAAGATTCTCAGCAGGCATGGAATCTGTAGGGATTCGGTTCTTAAGTGTTAAGAATCTTTGGTTAAAGTCTTTAATTTTCTCTTTTGGGTTCATTCTTAAATTAGAAATCTCCATAACTAGAACTTTTGGAGACTTATCGTCTCCAAACTTTTCCAAAAAGTAGGATTCAAACTTTTCCCAAGACACGATGGTATGGGGTTGCTGGGCAAAGTACCAGGTAAAGGCATTGCCCTCGAAAGTGTAGGGGAAAAACCTACAGACTACGTCTTCGTGCTCGACATTGAGGAGTCTAATGGCTAACATAAACTTTTTAATGTGATCTTCAGTGATCTTTTTAGAGTCAGGGTCAAACTTGGGAAGCCACTTCTCAGGATGTTTGGGTAAGGGATGCTGAGCCCCAGGTACGGCTACTGCATCCTGGTCAAGCCAAGGTATGGTAGGATTGTTCTGGTTGGCCATTGGTGTAGGCGATGTGGAAGGATGATAAGAGGAACTGCCTTCGTCAGAAGAGTCTTCTCCCGAAGAAGAAGGAGATGATGGAGGTGGTGAGGGAGGTATTCCATATCCTCCTGCAGCAGGAGTGAGGATTGGATCTGTAGGGTTCACAGTGAGGTTAGTGCCTCTGAGTTGTTCTCTGATATCAAAGAAATCTAAAGGTTGGTCCAAAGGTCGATTTGGTTACCTTAAACGGGCTAAGGCACTATGTGTTCTTAAGAGAGATTAGCGGACAATCTCTTGTATATCACCACCTGTAGGATTCAAGGTTGTTGGTTCAACTGTGATCCGTAGATCGTCGGTTGATGTGGTTGTTGTTTGAGGGGGGATGTTTTCATTCAAATGACTTCTTGTCACTATAGGTGAGTGATTAGGTGGTGGAGGAGTCTTACAACCGCCTCATGCCATTAATAAATTTCAGGCCCTCCTTCTAGTGCCATTTGTTGATGGGCGAATTTGAACGCTCGCCAACTGGAAGAGTGGATCCAGACCGGGGTTGTCTAAATAACCCAAGCCATTTGGGATGATCCACCCTGACGGGTTTAGCGGCTCCGTTAGCCGATCTAAGTCCTAGGAAAACAAAAGAAAACTACACTAAGAAACTAATCTAAATGAAAACAATAACTAAACCAAACTAAAAACAAAACTGAAGTACATATATGCAGTCTATTACCTAATATTATACAACAATAATCCTATGAAATTAAATGTTAAATTATCAACATAATTAAATCTTAATCACAAATGTACAATATTTACAGATTACAGATTTTAAATGAAAACCTGCAAAAATCATTTGTAAACTATCCTAAGACAACAAAATTATTGTTTTTTGATTTTTTATAATTTTATGAGAAAGAAATTAAATAAAAACTATCTAAGCTAAGAAACTAAAATAATAACTCT
>JZKD02S1719906.1:262360-280693 GCA_000966675.3 Picea glauca
ACATTACTAATCTAAATTAAAACTAATGGCCTAAAGCCGACATAAATAAAATAGCATTACTAATCTAATATGCCCCAATTAAGGGGTAATGAGCCAACATTAGGGCTTAACAATAGATGACTTGGCCAAACTCCGGTATGGTGTTCTCCATCTAGATCAAGAACGTTGACAATGGTGGCAATGGAGAAAAAATTCTCATTAAGGGTATATTGCTTGGACCCAATTTGTGACTGAGCTTTATGAACGCTTTGACACTGACACCAACCATTTGGGTCGTTTGACAAAATTGAAACAATCAGGAACAGTAGAAGACTTCATAGCTGCATTTGAGCGCCTGGATTTTCGAACAGAGGGTATGACTGGTGCTTTCTTTCGAGAGTGTTTTATTAGTGGCCTCAAGGAGGAGATTTGGGCCCATGTCCTCATGGCTCAACCTTCAAGTTGGGTGGAGGCTACTAAAAAAACTAAAGAAGAACAACAAGTTGTATCCTCTCAAAACCGTAAACCTTCCTTCATCCCTCACCTTAAACCCATAAACCCCACTACTCCCTCCGCCTCATTAAAGATCCAAAAATTGACCAGGGATGAAATGGATGAATGCCAACTCAAAAACCTTTGTTATAATTGTGATGAAAAATATTTCCCGGGCCACGAATGTAAGGAAAAAAACATTTTTATGGCCATCTCTGAGGATATTTCGGAAGAGGATGTTGAAACTTCCCTTGTGCATGAGTCACTTGAAATCACTAACATAACCCCTCCCTCCGACCCTCCCGAAGTGAAACTGATCATTTCCCTCAATGCTCTCACTGGCTTCTCCACCCCCCAAACCCTCAAGTTAATCGGTTACATCAAGCATCGGAAGGTCATCATTCTGGTTGATAGTGGAAGCACCCATAATTGTATTCATCGCTGCATTGCCCAAGAAACCCATTGCTACATCCATGCTGTCAACAATTTCCAAATCATGATTGCCAATGGTGGTTCCATGAAATGTGGAGGGCGTTGTGAAAATGTGCGTCTCCAAATTGGTGACTACCACCTAAAATCCCATATGTTTTCTATCGACATGGGCGTTTGTGAAATTTTGTTGGGTGCAGACTGGCTAAGGACTTTGGGTCCCATTCTCATGGATTTTAAGGACTTAACCATGCAATTTGACTAGGAAGTCCACCAATATAAATTCCAAGGCATCATTGTTGGTTCACCTGAGGTCATTAGTTTCCATCGCATGGAAAAGATGCTCAAAAAGGGTCATTCTAGTGTCATTTCCCAACTCCATGCCATACAAGCAACGGAGACACCCTCGGTGCCGCAAGACCTCCAAGCCCTCATTTCTTAACATCAAATGGTATTTTCCACTCCCCAGGGGCTCCCTCCTTCCCGCGGTGTTCATGATCATTCCATTCCCCTTGTACCCATAAGCCTTCCTCCCAATATCTGTCCGTATTGCCACCCCTTCTCACAAAAAAATGAAATTGAGAAAATGGTCCAGGAACTCCTTACTGCAGGTGTTATCCGTCCTAGTACGAGCCCTTACTCTTCTTCGGTAGTCATGGTCCTGAAGAAAGAAGGTTCTTGGAGAATGTGTCTTGACTTCCGTGCCCTCAACAAACTGACCATTAAAGACAAATTTCCCATTCCTGTCATTGATGATCTCCTGGATGAATTGAGTGGCGCCCAATTATTTACTAAACTTGACCTTCACTCAGGCTATCACTAGATACGTATGAAAGAGGCAGACATTCCCAAGACGACCTTTTGAACTCATGAGGGCCACTATGAGTTTTTGGTCATTCCCTTTGGCTTTTGTAACGCCCCCTCCACCTTCCAAAGCCTCATGAATCATGTCTTCCGTCCTTTTTTCCGTCATTTTATCTTAGTTTTCTTTGATGATATCTTCATCTATAGAAAAACTTGGACAGGCCATCTTACCCATGTGGATAGAGTTCTCCATCTACTCTCTCAGAACCAACTTTTCCTGAAACAGTCTAAATGTGCCTTTGGTGCCTTAGAAGTAGAATACCTGGGTCATCTGGTTGGCAAGGATGGTGTCAGGTTGGAACCGACAAAGATTGAAGCTATGCAAGACTGGCCGCACCCAAAGACTCTCAAACTCTTGTGTGGATTTTTGGGCTTAACAGGGTATTATCACAAGTTTGTTAAGAATTACGGAAAGACTGCAACACCTCTCATTGCTCTCCTAAAAAAGAACTCTTTCACTTGGACTCCAACCGTTGCTCAAGCTTTCCAAACCTTGAAGATGGCCATGTGCACCACTCTGGTTCTGGCCCTTCCTGATTTCACAAAGACCTTTGTTTTGGAATGTGATGCCTCAGGGAAAGGAATCGATGTTGTCCTTATGCAAGAGGGTCGACCTTTGGCCTTCACCAACAAGAAACTATCTGAAAAGAATCTGTGCAAACCCATCTATGAACAGGAAATGTTGGCAATTCTGCATGTCATTGATCTATGGCGCCTTTATCTCTTGGGGCAATGTTTCCAAATTAAGATAGACCATCAAAGCCTCAAGTAATTTCTGGAACAACGCATTTCCTCCCCGGAGCAACAAAAATGGGTGACTAAACTCTTTGGATATGATTATGAGATCATTTACAAGAAAGGCAAAGACAATGTGGCGGCGGATGCACTGTCCCGAAAATATGAAGATGAAGGATCCCTTTTTTCTCTTTCCTTCATTGTACCAGATTGGCTCCAAGCTGTTTGCTAGGAATGACTACAAGATCCCAAAAACTTCGCATCTGATCCAGCAATTGCAGACCAATGCTCCAGCTCCCCTAGGGTACTCTTGGCTCCAGGATGAGCTTCGATACAAAGGCCGTTTGTATTTAAGTAAACAATCAAAGATTAAATCCACGGTACTTTCTGAGCTTCATGCTACACCCACAGTAGGGCACTCTAGGTTCACCAAAACCTATGACAGGGTCAAACGTTATTTTTTCTGGGATGGTATGAAATAGGACATCCGTAATTTTGTCGTTGAATGTGATGTGTGTCAACGCAACAAGGGAGAAACAGTCAAATCTCCAGGCACACTACAACTGCTTCCATTCCCACCTACTATTTGGAAGGATATCTCTATGGATTTTATTACCGGCTTACCCAAATCACGAAATAAATCAGTCATGATGGTGGTTGTGGATCGCCTTTCCAAGTATGCTTATTTCTGCACTCTTCAACACCCATTTACTGCATCCACGGTGGCTCAAATTTTCATGGACCAGGTCTTTAAGCTTCATGGCATGCTGCACTCTATTGTTTCTGATTGTGACCCAAATTTCACAAGCCATTTTTGGCAAGAACTGTTCAAGCTTCAGGGCACCCAATTGCATCTCAGCATAGCTTATCATCCCCAGATTGATGGTTAAACAGAAGTTGTCAACAAGTGTTTGGAAACATATCTGAGGTGTTTTGCCTTTTAAAAGAAAAATCAGTGGGTTCAATGGTTACCCCTAGCTGAATGGTGGTACAACACTTCCTACCATACAACTACATGCATGACGCCTTTTGAAGTGGTATATGGACAGAAGCCACCTTCAGTTCTTTCATACTTACCGGGTACCTTGAAGGTCCAGGCGATTGACCAAACACTTACAGTTTGAGAGGATATTCTCCGTACCCTCAAAGAGAACTTGGTCATGGCACAAAATCACATGAAGCAACAAGCAGATCAAGGTCACTCTGAACATCAATTTGCAGAAGGGGATCAGGTGTTTCTGCGACTACAACCATACAAGCAAACTTCCCTCAAGGTTGAGCATTGTCAGAAGCTAGCGCCCAAATTTTATGGTCCTTATATAGTTCTCAAGCGTGTGGGACATGTCGCCTATCAATTAGCTTTGCCCAGTCATTCGAAGCTACATCTTGTTTTTCATGTTTCATGCTTAAAGAAGGTAATTGAAACTCGGTGCCAAATTCAAACCAACCTTCCCGAGTTAGCTGAAGAAGGATCCATTTGGCTACAGCCAGAAGAAGTTTTGACCAGTGTGAGTGTCGCCTGCGTTAGAGAACATCAAGGAAGTGCTCGTCCAGTGGAAAGATACAACTCCAGTAGATGCCACTTGGGAACCAACTACCATTTTGCAGCAGTTTCCACATCTCAAGCCTTGAGGACAAGGTTGTTTTTAAGGGGGAGACATGTTAGGGTCCTAACCCGCACATAGGTAGAGAAATATATTCGGATGTAATAAAGGTCAATATTAATAAGGCCTTTCAATAAAATAGAATAAGACAGATGTAAGAAGACCTAATAGAAGCTTCCGCTTCTAGAATGATCTTCCTCTAGATGCTTCTCTTGATAGACATATTTAGTATAAATAAGGGTCGAGGGTATGAAAACCCTAGCTTGGAGATTATTGTAACAGAGCACTGCTCTACTGGAGGTTGCCCCCTCGAAGAGGCCCGTGAACATTGCTTTCTGAATCAAAGTGTTATTTCTATTGTTGTTCTTATATCCAGGGATGATTTTAAGGATGGAAATTTATTTTAAAATCTAGAAACCTTGGCGAAACTTACTAATCCTTCATATGCCAACTATAAAATTTCTGTAAAAACATTCAAATTTCTAAGGATTTTATATAGTTTTTATAAAATTTTGGCAATTTTTAAGGTAAAATAATTTTATCCTATAGAATTTGGGTGAATCATTTTTAAAAAAACGAATCTTGTTTTTGAAAAAACCATGGAAAATTAGCCCATGAGCGAAATTTAGCCCCTAAAATCATCCCTGCTTATATCATTTTTGTGTTATTGTGGAGATTATGCTGGTTATATCATTGTTATTCTACCATTTCTAGCATTTTATTTCTATTCTCCATACTTTTTATATGTGGTATATTACACCATAAACCATTGAAATGGGTCCTCCAAAAACAAAAAAAAACAAATCAACATGAACAACTACAAAGCACCAATTAACCCACAATTACAACATCTAAAATCACAACATGCAACAACAAAAAAATCTAAACTATAAACCATACAAAATCTAAAAGACAAAAACACTCACTTCAACCATGGACCAAAAAGATCATACTAACCATACATACCTACAACCATCGTATGGGCTGAATAACAATTGCAACCACATTATCTCACTAAAGAGGCAACTACCAACATTGCAAGCTCACAAACCCTCTTCCTGCCAAATGTATCATTCGCTAAATCAAGAAGACATATGCACTTGCAATAAGCCATGCAATCAATGGAGATTTGTTGGTCTAGTTGGTCATCCTAGGTATCTTTTTTATTTATTTATTAAAATTTTAATTATGGTTTATTTAATCACATTATCAAAATCTGGAAATGTGAATGTTGGACAACTTTTTTTTTTTTTAACCTAATTTTAAAATTAGATAAAATTATTATTTTTTATTGATTAAATTACAATTCTTAATAAATAATAAAAAAAAAAAAAAAAAAAAAATTTGAAAGTTTAAAATAACCTTTATAAAAGGTTATAGAAGGAAATTTCTACCCTCCAAATAACAGAGTCAAGGATGATCGTGTGAAGGGATAGCGAGAATCGTAATGATTGAGTGTGAGAGGATACCTAGAATCCGTACTTTGGAAAAGACTAACAATTTTTTATCATATTTAAAGAGCGTTTGCTAAACATTTTATGTTCATATTTAAAGGGCGTTTGCTAATCGTTCTACCTTTTGGGTTTTAGTATCAAATCACCCAAAGTCAAGCTCGTCTGTTCACTCGCAATCTCAAAGTCTACATG
Organism: Picea glauca; assembly: GCA_000966675.3. Lineage (NCBI taxonomy): Eukaryota > Viridiplantae > Streptophyta > Pinopsida > Pinales > Pinaceae > Picea > Picea glauca. The sequence goes on from JZKD02S1719906.1 coordinate 268,110, forward strand.
AATGGACGGATGCAAGTCTACATGAATGGAACGGAGAGAAAAGCGTGTGGAATTTGACCAGTTTTCCATGAACACGCAGTAGAAGAAGCCACAACGAAAATTCGTGTCTTCAAAGAAAAGGACAAGGAAGTTACAGAATTCCAAGTCTAATTGCCGTGTTGAATATACCGTCTTTGCGCTGCAATTTCATGCCGTTTCACTCACGCCTACTCTCTCCAACTCCACCTCTTCTCCGTCTTCTTAATGCATTTGCAGAGCCCTTCCTCTTACGTTTGTTCTCGTTGGCCTCCTCCATTAAACTGAAGGCGCCACTGAATAATTTTATCTCCAAGAGAAGCGCTGAGCATATGAGAATACGCGTTCCTCTTCTTCTTCCCAACTCAATGCCTCTCACTGTTCATTTTTTCGTTCTGGTTGCATCTGCTCTCCTCCTCCTCTGCTCCTCAACATCATGTCTCGGCAATCTGTACGAGAAGTGTCTTTCGGACACATTTACATGTGAGGACATTGAATTCAGCTATCCTTTTGGGAAAAATGGCAGCAGCTGCGGTGACCCTGAGTTTCAGCTGCACTCATGTGATTACGAGAGACATCCTCTGATTAATATCGGTGGAAATGACTATCACATACTGGAATCCTCTTTCTTAGCGAGCAGTAGCTTATATAAACTATTGAGAATTGTTAACGACAATCTGTGGGGAGACAAATGCAATCTTTCAGGTGACTACTCTCAATTCTGGTGGTCTGCCTCGCATTTTCAAATCCTGGATACATATACAAATATCACGCTTTGGAAGGACTGCCATGATCAATCTCTTGATATCTTTCTGCGTGGATTACCGGTGAATCAGTTGAGTTTATGTGGCGATGATTGGTACTACAGTTTGAACCCATTTTTAGACTTAAAGCAGACACCCTTCTGTAATCCATTTCAAGTACCAATTACCAAGGACTCCTCTCCGCTCTCCATTAATAATCAGACTTTACGAGGCCGGGGTTTTGAGGTAGCATGGCAGGTCGATCCCAACAGATATCAAAGCTGTGAAAATTGTTTGAATAGTAACGGGAGATGTGGTTACAACATATCAAAACCGACAACATTTCTTTGCTATTGTCCCGACGGCAGCACGCATCCAGACAAATGCCCCGACAATGGTAGGTTTTCCGAACGTCTGAACTACAAATCTGATTACAAACTGCTTGGTGCTTGAATTATTGTCTCAATCTGTAAAGATATATGAAATGCTCCATGAATCTGCATGCTATTTATATTATGTGTTTCCCCATCAAAAACTGTGGAATCTTGCAGATACTGAAGATACAGGACCTCAAAATATGTCAGCGATTGCAATAGGTAAATATGATTTCTTCCTATTCACTATCTACAGGTGAATTTGCATATTGTTTCCATTAAAATTCTCTCCAGGGGTTGGATGAAGATCACATTGATATCAATCTATTCATTTTATTGCAGGTTGCTTCGTTGTAGGAGTTGCAGTGACAGCAATAGCATTGGCACTGGTATTGTTGTCAACGTATGATTCCTGCAAGAGGAGAAACTCACCTCCTCCTCAAAATTTTCAAGCAAATGGAAACGACATGGCCAGTCCTCCCTCGCCCTTCAATTCCTCCTCTGCACCCAAAACTGAAGAGTCTTCGTTCGTTGAAATTAGAGTTTAGATGTGTATATTGTATTGGACTTGTCCAATACAGGTGTTTCAAAGCTCTTGGGTTCTATGTAATTTTAAATAGAAAGACCTTTATGTTTTAGCACATTTTACTTATCAGCGACTTAATGGGATTGGCGACTTAATGGGATTGGGATGTTTCCATATTAGTAGTGTGAGTTTATAAGTTCAAATCCAGAGGGGTAGGATATGTATACCTAGGGGTAGGATATGTATACCTAGTAGACTTTAACAGTCATACATTAAATTTACATTTTAAGTAAATGTTTATAATAAATAATGAAATATATAAGTTATATATAATTAAATTTCTATTAAATGATGTTGTCTATAGTATTTTTTATTTCATGACTCAATTTCTTTTAACCAAGTCAATAATTGGAATAAATAAAGATAATCCATGTTCTTTAACAAAGTGAAATGATATGTTGTAATTAACTTTCTATGCAAAACTTTACTAATCAAATCCAAGATCTAAATAAAGGTATTTAACAACAATGAAAAATTGTTATTTTGCATGGTTTGAAACTTGAGAAATTGAAGAAAACTACTCTTGTATACAACATTGTAAACATGAGGGGTTGGCATAAAATTGGAGAATAATCACTTTGTGAAATATTGATATCATTAAAAATACTATTATATTTAAATTTAAGGATAAATTGTGGTGCAACAAAGAATTAAGAAACAAGAGAGAATCAAGATACTATAAATATGTCATTCACCCCAATGTAAAAGATCAAAAGTATTTGCATACTATAGCTAGCATAAAGAAGAAATTCAAATAGTTAAAATAAGAATTTGTCATCGTTATGATATCGAGAAGGTAGAGGATCTTACTTAAGCACATATTAGATCTCAATTTCAAAATATTTGTAACAATATCGACCTTTCTACCCTTTTAACTCATCAAAACTATGGAGATTCAGGAAATCTTCTCTTAAACATAGGAAGAAAACACTAATCTTTCCCTATGATTGACATGTAAAATTAAAATGTGATGAAGAGTATTGAAATACATACTTGGTTAATTGTAGATTGTTCTTCATGGTGCAAGTAACCTAGATGATTCGATCTGAATCCAGAACCTTCAATAGCCTACACACAAATCAAATAACCACAACTTTTCTCATTTCCCATTGACATTTCAAGTAAACAGTAGAATTTATACAAGATACATTACCCTAACTGATCTTAAAATAAATCAATTCCTATCAATCCTAATGTTAATGCATGGCAATGCTTGACATAATACACTAGTATTTGGAGGGGAAGAAAGTAGATCTATATTATTGATTAAAAAATGACAACATGCATGCACCTTAATCTTGTCATGGCACCTCTTGTTGATGTTGGTAGCATCGGATAGGTATTTCCGTATAGGTCTAAGTGTTTAAATGTGTGGAAGTCATCCAAATCCTTCTACCTTAAGACTTTACTTTAATGAAAGGAATTATCAATGTAAAGTTTTTTTATTAGTCAGTTGAGTTTTATTTAAAGAAAAATTTTAATTAGCAGTGGTGAATTAAATAATAGCCATCGCTCTCAAATGAGGTGAGAAGTAATATCAACCATCAATCACTTTGGATATTAGGGTGAGGTCATAACTCAATCTTATAAAATCAAGGAAAGGGTAAAGGAGAAGACACTTGATTCATTGATACAAAACAGAGAAGGACTTTTGCTTAGAGGATTGGATCACGAATGACTTTGATTCAAGGAGATATTGGGAAATGTGAAATAGAGAGGTCATATAGTAGAAAAAGAGTTGCTAGGGTTTACAAGTACTACTCATAGTTTTTCGTATTTCTCTGTGGGCCATTTTCCTAGGTATGAGAGCCCTTGTAAGCTTTGAATTTATTTGAATGATAAGATTAGTTAATGGGTAGAACATCTTTGTGTATTGTGGTTGAGATTTTTTATTTCCAATATTTCATCTGCTATTTTCTTTTGAGTCTAGAAAGTGTATGTTGTTTTGTGAGCTGATAATTTGATTTACAACAAGGAAAACACTAGATAAAAAGATACCTAGGTTCCAAAGTAAGGGATTTCAACACCTCCTTCACCATTGTCTAGGTCTTTCTGTCCTTAACCACATGTACTCATCCCCCCATCATTATAATCACAATATTATCATGGTAAAAAGGCCAAGGGATGTCGAACCAACTTTTACACAAGTCTCAACCACCACTTGAAGAAAAAAAGGCTAGTTCTTCTCAAGTGTAGAGAAAAAAAGGCCAAATATAATAAAATATTAGCAAGAAAGTTCTCTAGAGTAATGGTGTCTTCTCTTGTTGTATCCCTTTCAACCCAAGTATCCCATTTTTATCCTAGTAGAGGGGTGATACAATAAAGGAAGGGTGAACTACATGTTATACAAGTGATTTTCATTCATAACCTCTACTTGTAGCCTATGCATTATGTGCGTTTTGTAATTTTCTGGGGTATTGTGAGGGCACTCATGGGATTAATATGGAAAAATCATGAGTAGGTCGTGACTTTTACTAAGATATCCTGTAAGCATATGATAAATGAATAAAATAAAGATGGAAAAGGTCTATAAAGTGTGGTAAGAGATGTGTACGTGGCTTGAATCAACTAGTATGATTAGGGGTGATCAAGTATAAGTATAATAGATGACCCCTAATGTGTGAGGTTAGAAGAGTAGTTGATGGTCAAAAGACACTATAAATTAGAGAGTATGCTACCAAATGAACCAAGGGAAAAGGCCCATAAATGAAGGATCAGTGAGGTACCTACAAACAAAGACCACAATATTAGACGAATAAACAATATTCCCAAGGTCGGTATACCCATACTTAGGTGTAAACAAGCATGGTTGCCAAAGTAAATACATTGTGGAGCCATGAGAAATATCATATGCAAAACCATGGCCACAAAAGAATGCATAGTGGATCTGTGTCAAAACTAGATTGTTGCCATGAGTAGATACACAATGGATATACATTTCAATGTACATAAGGAGAACCATGAAAAATGGTCAAAAGTGCAAATTCAGTTCTCCAAGGTACCCATAATATAGTGGTACTACATAACAAACTCAAGTGGTGGTGCTGAAGAAGGATGCCACCAAAACTCGAGGTCTTCAATCTAAACTTGTCATAAGTACAAATTTATCCCATGTGAATAAATGATCTAAAGTTGAACATGGGAGAAAGCATATGATCATTGATCATAGAGTCAATTTATTTGGGGTCATTGATGTATACCCATTGTTGCATGCAACAGAACCTTCCATTAATGATAGCAAGCCCCAAAGTATTACAAAGGTCTATAAATACTCTTCCCAAAATGGTGAGATGTAGTTGATATGAAGAGATTCATTGGAGGGAGGGAATTGAATTATCCCTTATCACTTGGCATAAGATAGGAACATGAACACAAATTAAGGTCTTGGATAATAAATTGAGAAAAAAAACCATTGAGTACAACTTGAGACTAGGAAGGTCACCATGGATAGTCAAAAAATGTGAGGAATGGATAACACATGTAAAAACTTGATCCGGATTTATGTAGGAACACAATGAAATAGAGAAATACACATAAACGCGGAGATGTAGCGGAAATAAGACTTCATTTCATTAATAACAAATGACTTAAATATGCTTACAGACATAATAGAAATAAACTAGCTAGGGCGTTGGTAGCTTATCTCTGAGAAGAGATGTGGTGGCTACTGGCCTCTAAACTATGTTACAATGAGGCTCGAAGGCCTATTATTATTGAGAAACAATGAAGAACCCTAAATATCCAAATACCTAACCCTAGGAGATGAAACACCAAGACTATGGGCCCTGTTTGGGTAAATTGGTACATCAACTTCTTGGGGATGTAACTTTGGCATACGATCTCTGTTTGACACGTTCCAAACCTCGTTAGAAATATCTATCTGAGGACTACAACTTTTGGGTGAGCAGCATCGAACTGCGTTCCATGTTGCTCCCCGTTTTCTCAAAAAACGTTGTTTAGGGCCTCAAAACAGCTCTAGAAGTTCAGGACCCGAAAAACTGCTAAAAATAGTAAACTGTGCGGAAACTAAAAAACTGAAAGAAGAAATGGTGGGGGTCCAAGTGAAATTGGTGGGTGGACACAATATACACCTAGATCATTCCTCCCCCTTTAGGAAGCAATGGTCCCCATTGTGTTGAGTTCCTACATGAGATGACAAAAATTATGTTGAACTTGGTCCCTGGTGAGCCACTTGCCTTGGTGAAGGAGTTGGTCTGCTTTGACAACTTGATATAGTGGTATACTTTGTTGTCGGGTTCGCTTGATCTATGTATCCATGATTTGATTAGTTGTGGCTTGTTCCATGTAGTCTGGATTTAACTCTGTTGGTGTGAGTTGTTCTGCCATGTCGGATGTGTCTAGTAGATGTGGAAAGTAGGGCCGAAGGCGGTCCACATTGAACACTGGGTGTAGACCAAGGAATGGTGGAATGTTGAGCTCAAAGGCATCGTCCCCTACAAACTTGGTGATGGTGTACGACCCATATCGGAGCAAACGAAGCTTGCGGTGGGGTCCAGCAAGGTGCTCCTTTTGCAAATGTAGCCACACTTTGTCACCCATCTGAAATTTGTGTAGCAGCCGATGTTGATCATGTCACTTCTTGTACTTAGCATTGGATCTGTCCAAGAGTTCATGAACCTATTGGAGGATGTGTTGAATGCGCTCAATGAAGTTGTTTTCCTTGTTAGCCTCAGACTGGACATGCGTTGAATCTTCTCGAGTAGGCACAAATGGCATGGCTATGTTAATGGGACATAGTGGCTGGAATCCCAAGCCCACCTGAAAGGGGCTATGGTTGGTTGAGCTATGGAGAGATTGGTTGTAGCTGTGTTGTACATAGGGGAGGCTCTCATCCCATGTGCATGGATACTTTGAGTTGTACATGCGAATAATGTGTACGATCATCCAGTTGACGACCTCTGTCTGGCCATCAGTTTGCGGATGGAAACTTGTGGACTTGGTGAGCTTGGTGTCCAGCATTGACCAGAGGCTGGACATAAATGTACTAACGAACCTGTTGTCTCGATCTGAGATGATAGACTATGGGATCCCAAAGTGTACCCACACTCATTCAAAGAAGAGTTTAGCAGTGGCTTCTGCTGTGATATTCTTCTTGCAGGCCATCATAATGGACATCTTCGAGAATATGTCGACGACCACAAAAACACAGTCATTTCCATGCTTAGTAGAAGGAAGGCCCGGGATGTAATCCATAGATATGGATTCCCAAAGTTGACTAGGGGTAAGAAGCGAAGTATAGAGGCCTTGCTTCTTGATGGTCGGTTTGGAAATGGCGCAAGTAGTGAAGGATTTGATGTACTTCCCGACATCTTGTCGAAGGTTCGGCCAATAGAAATACTTTTGCAGTACTGCCACGGTTTTCTTGACCCTGAAATGCGCATCAATCTGACTGTAGTGATCCTCCCAAATCATCTTGGCACGCTCGCTTGAAGGAACACAAAGGTGTCCCAGGTGACAAAGCAAGGTATCCTGGAGGTGAAAATTGGGAACTTGATTACCCTCCAAGAACATATTGTATGTGGCCGAATTTTGGATCACTTGTGTAGAGAAGAGGCCAATCGGAAGTCTCGTGCCCACAAGAGTTGAGCATAGTGGTTAGCACCACGATGGGTGGTCGGCTGAGGCAGTCTACAACATTATTGGTGTTTCCTTTCTTGTACTTAATGTTCAAATGAAACTGTTGCAGGTATGTGGACCACTTATGGTGGCGATCGTTTTGCAACTTCCCTTGTTTCTGTATGAACTGCAGGGCTCGGTGGTCTGTGTCGATGGTCATTTCCTTTCCCAAAATGTAATGCTTCCATTGCCAACAAGCCTGCACAATGGAATACATCTCTTTGTCATAAGTGGGATACTTTTGGACTGTTTCGGAAAGTGTCTCACTATGATATGCCACTGGATGCCCATGTTGAGTAAGTATTGCCCCAATAGCATAGTCAAAGGCATATGTCTCGATCTCAATTGGTTGTTGCAAGTCTGGTAATGTGAGCACTGGTGCAGAGCAGAGGCGATGCTTCAACTCTCCGAATGCCTTCTGTTGATATTCAAACCAAAAGAATTTTTCTTTTGCTCCTCCCTTGGTAACTTGACTCAAGGGCCAAGTGATATGAGAGAATCCCAACATGAACCTCCGGTAGAAATTGGCAAGACCTAAAAAGATACAAAGATCTGTTAGGGTGGTTGGGGCTGGCCAATCCCGAATGACTTGGATCTTTGTTGGATCCACATGCACCCGCCTCTCATCAATAATGTATCCTAGATACTGAACCTGGGTCATTCCAAAAGTTAATTTCTCCAAATTGGAACACAACTTGTGTTGCCGTAGTGTTTGGAGGACCCGTCGGATGTGGTGGAGGTGCTCTTCCTAAGTCTGGTTGAAGATCAGATTGTCATCCAAGTACACCACTACAAATGAGTTGGTGAATGGCCGCAGAATGTCATCCATTAGCCTCATGAAGGTTGCAAGGGCATTTGTCAACCCTAAAGGCATGACCAACCATTCAAAAAGGCCCTCCTTGGATTTGAAGGCTGTCTTCCACACATCAGAGGGTTCGATTGGTACCTGGTGATACCTAGACTTCAAGTCAATCTTGCTGAAATATTTTTCCCCCTTGAGTTGATCCAAAAGGTTATCAATTTGTGGGATCAGGTACCTATTCCGGACAATGATATTGTTCAATGCTCGATAGTGAATGTAGAGTCTCCAAGTCCCATCCTTCTTCACCAACACGATCAGGCTCCAATAGGGTGATGAAATCGGCTGGATGTGACCTTTCTGCAACATCTCTTGAATCTACCTCTTGATTTCGTCATTCTCCAAAACATAGCGTCGATAGATTGGTCCATTGGGCAACATCGCACCTAGGTTCAGATCGATGGGGTGCTTGACCTAATAGTGTAGAGGCACCCGAGGGAGGTGAATATGTCCTCGTACTCCTCCATGACCTTATCCATGTTGTCGTGCAGAAGGGACCTTTCTGGAGGCCATGGCCACAGTCTTCTTCTTTCCCTGAGGGTGGATCATCAGGAACACAAATTTCCTGGTTTTGGAAATGAGTTTATTGCATTGTTTTGCAGTAACCAAAGAGATGGTGGTAGGTGGCGCTATATCTGGTATCCTGTACAGCTTATTGCCCAAATTGATTGTAACACCCTATTTCCCCCAGTCTGTAAAAATAACTATATTGGCCAAGAACTATGGAAAACTCAAAGATGTGAATGTTTGACTTGACAGACCTTTGTATAAAAGGTCGATGAATGTAAATTATATTATGAATATGTGTTGCATGATTGTTGGGAGGGGGATGTTCTAAAAGAGACCACGATGGCTAATGAGAGGTGGTGGAGGGGACCTGGAATGGTTACGTTAACATCCACCAAGCCAGTACTATACTGGTTTATACTTGCTCACAAACCAAAGCATCTCTTTGATCCTGGAATGGATTTCCCGTCAGATTGGTAGGTGGGGAGGCTCCTCAAGAGTTAAATGAGGGGATGGGGGTGAACCGCCCATCCATAACAACCCTCATACCTGACCACGGATGGTAGAATTCGCACCACACACAACCTTGCAGGCAGAAATTGGCAAGAGAGGAAATGTGGTAGGAGAGAGAGCAGTGCGCGCAACAGGAATCGCGAAAGAGACTGGAGAAACCCTGGAAACACATGGAGTTCTGAATACCAGGAGAAGGAGAGTAATCTTCATCTTGGATTATTTTCCTGCATCAGGAGAAGTAGAGTAACCTTCGTCCTTGATTTCTGTTGAGCTGGAAGTAGGAGACTGAACCTCAAAGCATTGTGTTCTAGCTCGGGGGTGGCTAGTGGTAAATCCGTTTGGAGTCATTGAGCCTACGGTTGGGTGGAAATGAACACCCCTCTCAACAGTTGCATCACACCTAGTAGGTTTGATAAGTGTTTTACACCTTGTATTTCAAATTGAATATCATGAATGCATGCTTCTATTTATATGCCCATAGTAATTTTTGTGTAGAATGATTACCTGGTGTTTTAAACTTGAAATAATGGATGCATGTGTATGCTTATATGTCATCGTTGGTTTCTGTACAAATGGTTAAGTCTGGGGCCGAAAGGGTAGCTCTCTAAGTCATGGGAGTTTGAAGCCCCTAGAAGTTGAATTTCGTGATTCAAGCTCAGAAGGGATAGCGAGCCCAATTATAGAAAGAGAGAATACCCTATCATTCAGTTGATGAACAGTCAGAATCCATTCGGGAATACCCCAGATCTATCGAGACCGATGGATCTAGAGGAGGAGCGAAGGCATTAATACCTTGACCCTTTCAGCATTCGAATGTAGCGATCGGATCTTGGACCGTAGATCCAAGGATCTGACGGAGCCCTATTGACCGTCGATCTCAGCCTTTGTATAGGCAGGAGAGTAGCATTTCACTGACTCACGAATTGGAGTGGTCAAGGATAGGGTTACATGAACTCATGATTCACGATATCGCGACGTGATCATGATCGTTGGATCCAAGGCACGGGAGAACCGTTGGATCAGAACCTTCGTGGGTATTGCCTATCGAGGGTTCGGAACTTGAGAGAGTTTCTTTTCGATTGTAGAAGTTGCGAAGTGTCGAGCGCCGAGGGCTCATGTAAACACGTAACCCATCCGTAAGTGGGGACCGTGTGGTTGACAGATGGCATAGCGACAAGTGCCCAGAGAAAGGTGGGAATGGGTGACGGGTGATGGACACATGTCGCCTGGGAAGGAGTCAACCCATTGTTGACTTATTGTATCTCGAGAACTCATGAAGGAGGAGCATGAGGGCTCAACACTTCAACTTGCGAAGTCATGAGATGTGAGTAACGCTAGTATTTAGCCTAGGAAGCAGGTAATCGGTGGTGGACACGTGTCACACTGGGAAAGAGTCAACCCACTATTGAATTATCGTGGCTCGGTGTTTCATAGGATGAAGAAGCTGCACCTTGATCGCTAAGGTCATGAAATGTCGAGAGCTGAGGTCTCATGCGACAGGCAATGACGACACAGCTCGTGAGAAAAGTATAGCGAGGTTGACAAGTGGCTTGTGTGCGTTCTTTTGGCAGAGTCCACGCAACATTGACCTATCGGGTCTCGAGGATTCATGAAGGAGAAGCACGAGAGCTCAACACCTCAACTTGCGAGGTTGTGATTGCTACTATTGTTTGTCCCAGCCTACGGTTACATGTAGCAGGCACTAGTGAGGAGGGATCCATACCCATATAACATCTCGGGTATCGGTGTTTAGAGAAAGGGGAGTTGAGAGTCTTGATTCCTGAATCACGAGTTGTGAAAGGCACTTGCGCTAAGGCCAGCTTGTGGTCATTTGGAGGAGGATAAGGAAATAGAGGGTCTACGCTAGGCCCCATATAAGTCTCGAGGATTCTGTTCCTTGAAGAAAAAGATGAAAAAATCTAAGTTTTTGTAGTGGGAGTGTGACAAATTGGTATCAGAGCATGGTTACAACACTTGACCTTCTTGGGCTCATGAATGAGTTGCGCAGAAAATCCATTTGAAGTACTCTTAAAAGGAGTAACCTTCTATCTTAACCCCTTTAGCAAAATCCGAAGTTAAGAATGAAAATTTCTATTGTGTGTGTGCGCTTGAAAAATATGAATTATGCACTTATTGTGAATGAATATAATGTTGACTGACAATAAGCATTTTTCTTGCACAACAAGCGAATGATCAACCACAGGAAACTACAGACGCATAGAATGGTGATGCACCACGAAGTCGGGGATGGTTCCCATAATAGAGATGAAGAGTCTGATGAAAGGAGAGCGGTAGAGACCCCTCCTGATCTAGCTGAGACTATGAGAAGCCTCATGGTCGAACTACAGAGCTGCAAGGCCGACAAGGAGAGGTTGATAAAAGAGAAAGAGAAGCAGACGTAAATGAATGGCTGCAGATTTTATCCAACATACAAAGACAATTGCAGCATGAACCTGACACCAGTCACGCGGACCGACAACAGACAAAGAAAAGTCAAAGTCCACCTGAGATACGGAAACATGGTCTTTTAAGTGGCCACACTGGGAAGATCACCTCGAGAAAGTTCCACCCCAGAGATAAGGGACAAGCATTGGATGATTCCTCTGGAAAGGAAATTGGCGACCCAAAGGGATCTTCTAGTAGAAGAACTAGTTCTTATTCTCAAAGACAACGAAAGAAGCGAAAGAATTCCAAAAGTCACAATCTTGAAGAATTCAAGAAGGCCAAACCACCCTCTTTCGATGGTGAAATAAAGAAAGGTGAGGAAGCAGAGGCCTGGCTTCTTGGACTAAAGAAGTATTTTAGAGTCCATGACTTCTCAGAAAACTTGAAGGCTCGAGTAGCCACTTTCAACTTGAATGGAAAGTCTTCCATTTGGTGGGAAGAACTTAAGAATGTAAAAGGGATTCATGAAGAGGACCTATCTTGAGAACAGTTTGAGAAATCCTTCAGAAAGAAGTATCTGTCGAAAAAGTATTTCGACGAGAAGACTAAAGAATTGTATGAACTCAAACTGGGGAAACTCACCATAGAGGAATATGTCAGCAGATTCCTCGAGTTGTTGAGGTACGTACCCTATATAAAATAAGATAAGGAAAAGGTGCAACGATTCATTAGTGGACTACCAAAGGACTATCAGAACAGAATTGAGTTTGATGAGCCAAAGACCCTAGAAGACACTATCCGAAAGGAAAGATATTGTTATGAATAGCTGGGGCATCGGACAGAACCTCGCGAAAACTAGAAGCAGAAGAATAGTTTGGGATTCCAGAAAAAGGGGTTTAAATCCCCAAGATTTAAAAACTATAAGAAGGACTCAAGGATGAGCTTCCCAACCCGAAGTGTACACC
>JZKD02S1719906.1:307281-318461 GCA_000966675.3 Picea glauca
GTAATAGGATGTCTAGAAAGCATATCAACTACCTTGTTACTCATACCCTTTTTGTACTTGATTACCAAATGAAATTGTTGTAGAAAATCCATCCATATGTAGTGTCGAGATTGTTGCATATTGGTTTGTGCTTGGATATACTGTAAGGGTTGGTGATATGTATGTATGATTGTTTCCTTCCCTAACAAGTAGTGCTTCCATTTATTTACGCTTTGAACTAATGCATACAACTCTTTATCATATGTAGGACAGTTAACAACAACTTGTTTAAAATTTTCAGAGTGGAAAAATATAGGCTTACGATATTGCATAAATACAACACCCATGGTGTATCCACCAACATTTGTCTCAATCTCAAAAGGTTATTGAATATTTGGTAGTGCTAATACTGGTGCAGTACTAATCTTCTCCTTCAAAGTGTCGAAAGATTTTTTTTCTTTCCTTCCCACTGAAAAGTGTTCTTCACACTGGTTAAGGCATGCAAAGGAGCTTCTATAAATGAGAAGTTTGAAATGAACCTCCTCCAATACTAGACTGCACCTAAGAAGCTCTGGACTTCGACTACACTTTTTGGCTTAGGCCAATTTACAATTACATCAATTTTGGAAGGATCAAATTTTAATTGTCCTCCTCCTACAATATGATCTAAGTATACAAGTACAGTGTTGCCAAATTCAAATTTAGACAATTTTACATACAACTTTTCCCTTTGCAAAGTATCCAATACTTTCTTTACATGCCTCACATGTTCATCCCAAGTCCTATGAAAAATAAGAATTTCGTCTAGATATACAATCACAAAGTCATCTAGGAAAGGCCCGAATACATCATTCATCACATGCATGAAAGTTGTTGGAGCATTACAAATCCCAAACGGAATAACTAACCACTCAAACAATCCCTATTTGGTTTTAAAGACAATCTTCCATCCATCCTGTTCTGCAACCCTGATTTGATGGTATCCACTGTGCAAATCCAACTTAGTGAAATAAACAACATTCTTTAACTGATCAAGTAAATCATCTATACAAGGAAGAGGGTATTGAKTTTTCACCATGATCTTATTTAAGKCCCGATAATCAACACACATTCACCATGTGCCATATTTCTTTGGCATGATCATGATCCGAGAACCACAAGGAGATGAAMTGGGCCTAATGACCCCTTGATCCAATAAGCCCTGTACCTGCTTCTTGATCTCTGTCATCTCCACAACTGACATCMTRTACATGCTCACATTAGGAAGAGGAGAACCCTGCTAAATATGTATCTCATATTCGATTTCCCTTTTAGGAGGTAATCCATCTGGTTCCCGAAAAATATCATCATACTTAAAACAATATCAACTAATTCCTTCTTATGGGAAGGATCWYATCCTTGGAAAGMGTCGGATGTCCCGACATATTTCTCTCTTACGACCATGAATACATATATGTTAKTAGTGTTTATGAGTCTTTTCATTTTCCCTGCACTAACAAGTGTTGCATTTACCCTCATAYTGTKWATTGTAACAATATATTCCACTCCCCCCTTAGTAAGKTGGTATTTGTTCTCATGAYGAAAGAAGACTTATTTTCTATTATAAAGATAAGGAATTCCCAACACTATGCCACATATATCAAGTGATAGAACATCCAAATCCACTTCATCAATCAACTTTGAAGCAATAACAAATCTGACCCTACATTGTTTGGTGACATTAAGTTTTTCTTTATCACATACCCAACCAAGAGGATACGGCTTTGAATGTGGTTTCGTTTCAAGACCCATCTTCTTGACACGTGCTTAAAATATTAATTTTACTTGGGAAATTGGATCAAATAATGTATCTATCTTAGTGTTCTTAGATACAACTCTTATGTGAAATAATTCATTCCTCTTTCGTTCATCATCATGATTCATTATTGTAACTTGAACTAGCATGAAGGGAATATTTACCTTGTACTCCAACCGATGTGATATTTCCTTCGTCTCCTAAATCGGAACCAAGATCATGTTGCATTGTAGCAATAGTTTTTGTCTTCCCCTTTCCACCGAACTTTTTCGACCTCTTCCTTGGATGCAACTTCCAATAGTGTTCATCATCGTGACCGCTTTTCTTGCAATGAGTGCAAGATGGATTTTCTCCTTCTCTTGTCATTTGGTGGTCTTCTTGTCCTTCCTTTTGAACTTCTTGAAAGGTTTATGTGGGAGATTTAAAGGTTTCTTTGTGGGATATTCTTGAACATGTTTTCCCTTGTTCTCAAGTTGAGTGGCTTTCACACAAACTTTGTTAAGACTAGTGGGGTTGAAAAAGAGAAAAGTATGACAAATATAACTGTGAAGTGCACCAATATACTTCATTAAAGTTTCATAAGAATCCAAAGGAATGTTTAATGNCACTTAGAAATTGGAATGTAGTTGCATGCCTTATGATGCTCATCTCCTTCGTTTTATTCTGGAATTCTTTATTCTTTTTCAAGCTTTACTTAATATGAAAAATACAAAAAAAAAAAAAAACATAAAAAGGACAAAATGGGAGGAAGATCCTAGATATCTATGATTTAGTTGATTATGTGCCAATTGTCAGTTTTCTCTCCATTGAATGAAGAACCTATTTTGATTCATATTCTCACAGTTGGGTTTTATTAGTTCCTTAGGAGATATACCATGATTCAAAGTTTCCACTCCTTTCTTTAGTTACTCTTCTAGTCTTTATGGAGAATCCTTCAATGCCTCTCACATTGTTGATATATATCATTGACCCCTTTTGGCATTAGTTGTTGCCTAGGTCACTATCATGCCATGCTTATGTTCAAGGGAAGTTTTTATCCAGGTGGATATTGGTGGCCACCCACCTATTCCACTTGGACCCCCACCATTGCTTCTTCTAGTTTTTCAGTTTCCGCACAGTTTATTATTTTTAGCAGTTTTTCGGGTCCTGAACTTCCGGAGCCATTTTGAGGCCCTAAACGATGTTTTTTTGAGAAAACGGGGAGCAACATGGAACATAGTTTGATGTTTATCACCCAAAAGTTGTATTCCTCAGATAGATCTTTCTAACGAGGTATGGAACACGTCAAACTGAGATTGTATGCCAAAGTTACATCCTCGGGAAGTTGATGTACCAATTTACCCAAACGGGGCCCATAGTCTTGGCGTTTCATCTCCTAGGGTTAGGTCTTAGGATGTTTAGGGTTCTCCATTGTTTCTCAATCATAATAGGCCTTCGAGCCTCATTGTAACACAGTTCAGAGGCCAGTAGTTGCCACATCTCTTCTCAGAGATAAACTACCAGCGCCCTAGCTAGTTTATTTCCATTTTGTCTCTAAGCATATTTTAGTCAATTGTTATTAATGAAATGAAGTCTTATTTCCACTGCATCTTTGCATTTATGTGTATTTTTGTATTTCATTGTGTTCCTACATAAATCTGAGTTAGTGGTATCAGAGCGGTTTGCTCGTTCTCGATCCTTCTTTGCATGTCCCCAACAAGGTCGGGGTATAAGGAGTTGGGGCTCGATCTGGTTGAACCTTTTCAATATAAGCCTCGCAAACCCCAACGACTGCACATGGGGGAAGAAAAGAAATATGAGGGAGCAGGATATCCTATCAAAATGTTGCTCAAGGAGGCCCTCGAGAAACAAAGGAACACGATGATGGACAACTTTGCCCAGATCCTTCAACAGATTCCAACTGGTGGTGCATCTACATCCAACAACCACTCTAGAGGTGCCACTCCTTTTAAGGTACAAGTAAACTTTGAAATTCCCATATTTGAGGGTAGAATAGGTGCAAATTTTGTAGATAGATGGTTGAATCTATTAGAAGGATATTTCTCAGTTCATGACTTTTCCAACCAAGAAAGGATTCTTTTTGCACTCTTCAAAGTTGCCCCCCATGTCAAGGACTGGTGGGAAACCTACTGGGAGCAACAAGGAAAGGGGGAACCCTCTCTATTCTCGGTCACACCCACTTGGAATTCTTTCTGAGATGCCATCAAGGAAGAATATTATCTCGTGGGGAGCTATGAGGACAAATACATACAATGGACTATGTTGCGGAAACAAAGGGACCAAGATGTGCATGAGCTGACAAATCTATTTCATACCCCATGCAAAAATTTGGGTATCAAAGATTCAGAGAAACATTTGGTGTTAAAGTACCGCAGTTGTCTGCACAGATACATTCATGAGGAAATGGAGTTCCTCGACATCTCCTCGCTTGGTGCGGCATGCCGATATGCTGCCAAGATTAAGCAGAAGTTAAAACAAAAGAAGCGAGACTTTGGGTTTGCAAATTCAAAAAAAGGGAAAGGTACCCCCAAAACACAGAACAAAGGACCAAGCCAAGGTAGGGCGGCCCAGGAAAACCCACCAAAGATGCAAGAAAATAACAACACCATGAAGCCAAAAAAGGACACGGGGAAGTGGTGTGAGTTCCATAAGAGCTCCACCCACAACACAAGTGAGTGTCGGGCCAAGTAGTCACTAGTAGCTGAGTTGAAGGCTTATGAATTGGATGCATGATACAACTCTGAACCAGAACCCAACAAGGGGAATGATAGGGCAAAGCATATTATTGATGCGGATCTCAATGCCACTGTTGCCACCATGAAGATAGAGAAAGAGGAACCAAAAGAACCATAAGAGGCATAGCGTCTCTTCCATTCCAAGATGTGGGTAAAGGGTTCCCCATTGCAGTTCATTGTCGACAGCAGGAGCCAAAAGAACCTCATCTCAGTAGAGTTCATGAAGCGGCTGGGCTTGCCGACCACAACACACCCACAACTATACACCATCGGGTGGTTGCACCAAGGATGGGAACTCTGCGTCAGCCAACAATGTCGCCTTCCCTACAACATCAAGCCCTTCACAGATGAGGTATTATGTGACATTTATCCTCTTGATGTTTCTGATGTATTATNCACTTAGAAATTGGAATGTAGTTGCATGCCTTATGATGCTCATCTCCTTCGTTTTATTCTGGAATTCTTTATTCTTTTTCAAGCTTTACTTAATATGAAAAATACAAAAAAAAAAAAAAACATAAAAAGGACAAAATGGGAGGAAGATCCTAGATATCTATGATTTAGTTGATTATGTGCCAATTGTCAGTTTTCTCTCCATTGAATGAAGAACCTATTTTGATTCATATTCTCACAGTTGGGTTTTATTAGTTCCTTAGGAGATATACCATGATTCAAAGTTTCCACTCCTTTCTTTAGTTACTCTTCTAGTCTTTATGGAGAATCCTTCAATGCCTCTCACATTGTTGATATATATCATTGACCCCTTTTGGCATTAGTTGTTGCCTAGGTCACTATCATGCCATGCTTATGTTCAAGGGAAGTTTTTATCCAGGTGGATATTGGTGGCCACCCACCTATTCCACTTGGACCCCCACCATTGCTTCTTCTAGTTTTTCAGTTTCCGCACAGTTTATTATTTTTAGCAGTTTTTCGGGTCCTGAACTTCCGGAGCCATTTTGAGGCCCTAAACGATGTTTTTTTGAGAAAACGGGGAGCAACATGGAACATAGTTTGATGTTTATCACCCAAAAGTTGTATTCCTCAGATAGATCTTTCTAACGAGGTATGGAACACGTCAAACTGAGATTGTATGCCAAAGTTACATCCTCGGGAAGTTGATGTACCAATTTACCCAAACGGGGCCCATAGTCTTGGCGTTTCATCTCCTAGGGTTAGGTCTTAGGATGTTTAGGGTTCTCCATTGTTTCTCAATCATAATAGGCCTTCGAGCCTCATTGTAACACAGTTCAGAGGCCAGTAGTTGCCACATCTCTTCTCAGAGATAAACTACCAGCGCCCTAGCTAGTTTATTTCCATTTTGTCTCTAAGCATATTTTAGTCAATTGTTATTAATGAAATGAAGTCTTATTTCCACTGCATCTTTGCATTTATGTGTATTTTTGTATTTCATTGTGTTCCTACATAAATCTGAGTTAGTGGTATCAGAGCGGTTTGCTCGTTCTCGATCCTTCTTTGCATGTCCCCAACAAGGTCGGGGTATAAGGAGTTGGGGCTCGATCTGGTTGAACCTTTTCAATATAAGCCTCGCAAACCCCAACGACTGCACATGGGGGAAGAAAAGAAATATGAGGGAGCAGGATATCCTATCAAAATGTTGCTCAAGGAGGCCCTCGAGAAACAAAGGAACACGATGATGGACAACTTTGCCCAGATCCTTCAACAGATTCCAACTGGTGGTGCATCTACATCCAACAACCACTCTAGAGGTGCCACTCCTTTTAAGGTACAAGTAAACTTTGAAATTCCCATATTTGAGGGTAGAATAGGTGCAAATTTTGTAGATAGATGGTTGAATCTATTAGAAGGATATTTCTCAGTTCATGACTTTTCCAACCAAGAAAGGATTCTTTTTGCACTCTTCAAAGTTGCCCCCCATGTCAAGGACTGGTGGGAAACCTACTGGGAGCAACAAGGAAAGGGGGAACCCTCTCTATTCTCGGTCACACCCACTTGGAATTCTTTCTGAGATGCCATCAAGGAAGAATATTATCTCGTGGGGAGCTATGAGGACAAATACATACAATGGACTATGTTGCGGAAACAAAGGGACCAAGATGTGCATGAGCTGACAAATCTATTTCATACCCCATGCAAAAATTTGGGTATCAAAGATTCAGAGAAACATTTGGTGTTAAAGTACCGCAGTTGTCTGCACAGATACATTCATGAGGAAATGGAGTTCCTCGACATCTCCTCGCTTGGTGCGGCATGCCGATATGCTGCCAAGATTAAGCAGAAG
The DNA here is from genome assembly GCA_000966675.3 of Picea glauca. Classification (NCBI taxonomy): domain Eukaryota; kingdom Viridiplantae; phylum Streptophyta; class Pinopsida; order Pinales; family Pinaceae; genus Picea; species Picea glauca. The sequence continues at coordinate 314,051 of JZKD02S1719906.1, forward strand.
TTAAAACAAAAGAAGCGAGACTTTGGGTTTGCAAATTCAAAAAAAGGGAAAGGTACCCCCAAAACACAGAACAAAGGACCAAGCCAAGGTAGGGCGGCCCAGGAAAACCCACCAAAGATGCAAGAAAATAACAACACCATGAAGCCAAAAAAGGACACGGGGAAGTGGTGTGAGTTCCATAAGAGCTCCACCCACAACACAAGTGAGTGTCGGGCCAAGTAGTCACTGGTAGCTGAGTTGAAGGCTTATGAATTGGATGCATGATACAAATCTGAACCAGAACCCAATAAGGGGAATGATAGGGCAAAGCATATTATCGATGTGGATCTCAATGCCACTGTTGCCACCATGAAGATCGAGAAAGAGGAACCAAAAGAACCATAAGAGGCATAACGTCTCTTCCATTCCAAGATGTGGGTAAAGGGTTCCCCATTGTAGTTCATTGTCGACAGCAGGAGCCAAAAGAACCTCATCTCAGTAGAGGTCATGAAGCGGCTGGGCTTGCCGACCACAACACACCCACAACTATACACCATCGGGTGGTTTCACCAAGGATGGGAACTCTGCGTCAGCCAACAATGTCGCCTTCCCTACAACATCAAGCCCTTCACAGATGAGGTATTATGTGACATTTATCCTCTTGATGTTTCTGATGTATTATTAGGCCAACCATACTTGTGGAAGCGACATGCTGTGTATGAGTCCAGGCCTCGTGTTGTTATTATCACTGTCACACACCCACTGCAACAACTTAGATTTTTCATCTTTTTCTACGAGGAACAGAATCCTCGAGACTTCTATGGGGCCTAGCGCAGACCCTCTCTTTCCTTATCCTCCTCCAAATGACCACAAGATGGCCTTAGCGCAAGCACCTTTCACAACTCACGAGTCGAGAATCAAGACTCTCGACTCCCCTTTCTCAAAACATCAATACCCGAGATGCTATACGAGTATGGCTCCCTCCTCACTAATGCCTGCTACATGTAACCATAGGCTAGGCCAAACAATAGCACCACTCGCAACCTCGCCAGTTGAGGTGTTGAGATCTCGTGCTCCTCCTTCACAAATCCCCGAGACACGATAGGTCAATGTTGCGTGGACTCTTCCAAAATGATGCACACATGCCACTTGTCAACCCCACTATACTTTGCTCACGAGATGTGTCACCGCCGCCCATCACACGAGACCTTGGCTCTCAGCATTTTGTGGCCTTAGCGATCAAGGTGTAGCTTCTTCATCCTGTGAAACCTGGAGCCACGATAATTCAATAGTGGGCTGACTCTTTCCCAGTGTGACATGTGTCCACCACCGGTTACCCGCTTCCTAGGCTAAATACTAGCGCTATTCGCATCTCACGATTTCGTGAGTTGGAGTGTTGAGCCCTCATGCTCCTCCTTCGTGAGTTCTCGAGATACAATAATTCAACAATGGGTTGACTCCTTCCCAGGTGACCTGTGTCCACCACCCGTCACACGTTCCCACCTTTCTCTGGGCACTTGTCGTTACGCCACCTGTCAACCATGCGGTCCCCACTTACAGATGGGTTACGTGTTTACACGAGCCCTCGGTGCTCGACACTTCGCGACTTCTACAATCGAAAAGAAACTCTCTCAAGTTTCAAACCCCCGATAGGTGATACCCACGAATTTTTTGATCCAATGGTTCTCCCGTGCCTTGCATCCAATGGTCACGATCACATCGCGATCTTGTGAATCGTGAGTTTATGCATCCCTACCCTTGACCACTCCAATTTGTGAGTCAGCGAAATGATACTCTCCTGCCTATACAAAGGCTGAGATCGATGGTCAATAGGGCTCCGTCAGATCCTTGGATCTACGGTCTGGGATCCCATCGCTACATGTGAAGGCTGAAAGGATCAAGGTGTTAACACTTGTGCTCCTCCTCTATATCCATCGGTCTCGACAGATCTAGGGTATTCCAAAAAGGATTCTGATCATTCTTCAACCGAATGATAGGGTATTATCTCTTTCTATAATTGGGCTCACTATCCCTTCTGAGCTTGAATCACAAAATTCAACTTCTCGGGGCTTCAAACTCCCACGATTCCGAGACCTTAGAGAGCTACCCTTCTGGCCCCAAACTTAACCATTTGTATAGAAACCAATGATGACATATAATCATACACATGCATCCATTATTTCCATCTTAAAACACCAGGCAATCATTCTACACAGAAATTATTATGGGCATATAAACACAAGCATGCATTCATGATATTCAGTTTGAAATACAAGTTATAAAACACTTATCAAATCTACCAAGCATGATGCAATTGCTGAGAGGGGTTCTCGTTTCCACCCAACCTTAGGCTCAGTGACTCCAAACGGATTTACCACTAGCCACCGCCGAGCTAGACCACGATGATTCAAGGTTCAGTCTCCTACTTCTAGCTCAAAAGAAATCAAGGACGAAGGTTACTCTCCTTCTCCTGATGCAGGAAAATAATCCAAGACGAAGGTTACTCTCCTTCTCCTAGTATTCATAACTCCCTGCATTTCCAGGTTTTCTCCAATCTCTTTCACGATCCCCGTCAGGCGCACTGTTCTCTCTCCTACCACATTTCCTCTCTTGCCAATTTCTTCCTGCAAGGTTGCGTGTGGCGTAAATTTCGTCATCCGTGGTTAGGTATGAGGGCTGTTACGGATGGGAAATTCACCACCATCCCCTCATTTAACTCTTGAGGAGCCTCCCCACCTACCAATCTGATAGGAAATCCATTCCAGGATCAGAGAGCTGCTTTGGTTTGTGAGCAAGTATAAACCAGTACAGTACTGGCTCGGTGCAAGTTAACACAACCATTCCAGGTCCCTTCCACCACCTCTCATTAGCTATCGTGGTATCTTTTAGCACATCCCCCTCCCAATAGTCATGAAACACATATACATAACATAATTTACATTCATTGACCTTTTATACAAAGGTCTGTCAAGTCAAACATTAACATCTTTGAGTTTGCCATAGTTCTTGGCCAATATAGTTATTTTTACACATTGGGGGAAACAGGGTGTTACAATTCCCTCCCCCTTAAAGGAACATCGTCCTCGATGTTCTATATATCAACATGACATGTATGTACAGAAGTAAACAAAATCAGATATGCCTGTTTCATGGCATCTTCCATTTCCCACGTAGCCTCATCTGGGCCAAAATGTTTCCACTACACCTTGACCTGTGCAATGGTTCGGTTCTTGAGTGGGGTTTCCTTTCTATTCAGTATGCATTGAGGTTATGGAAGGAATTCTCCCTCCGGTTCCACCTGGATCACAGACCAGTCAATTATATGATTAGAATCATGTACATATCTCTTCAATAATGAAACATGGAAAACATTATGTTCTTTTACTATGGGAGGAAGTGCTAGCCTATAGGCTATAGGTCCAACTTTATGTAGAACTTCAAAGGGTCCAAAATACTGAGGTACCAACTTGGCATAAGATCCCATCCTCAGGGTACTCTTCTTGGGCCTAACTCTGAGATATACATGGTCTCTCATCTTGAATTCTCTTGGAGTTATCTTTCGGTAAACGTAACTTTTCTGTCTGTTCTGAGCGACCTTTAGATTTTGTTTTATCTGAGTCATTTGTTGTTCCATTTCATTCAACATGTTGGGTCCAATAGTAACTCTATTCACGATATTACTCCAACTGACTGGAGTATTGCACGGTCTACCATAGAGGACTTCGAAAGGGCTCATCTTCAAGGATTCTTGGTGGCCATTGTTGTAGGCGAATTCCACCAGTAGCAGGAAATCTTCCCACTTCTTGGGTTGATGCATCACATGAATTCTTAGCATGTGTTCCAATATTTGGTTCACTCTTTCTGTCTGTCCATCGTTTTGAGGATGATAGGTGGTGCTAAACAGTAATTTGGTCTCTAGACCAGCCATCAAGGATTTCCAAAAATTGGAAGTAAATTTCGTGTCTCTGTCAGACACGATCTCTTTAGGCATACCATGTAGTCTTAATATCTCCTTCATGAATATGTTGGCGATATCTATTTCCTTGCAAGTCAATTTGACAAGGATAAAATGGGCAGACTTGCTCAATTTATCCACCACTACCATGATGGTGTCATTATTTTTGGTTGATGTTGGTAATCTGGTGATGAAGTGCATGGAAATGGTTTCCCACTTCCATTCCGGAATTGGTAGAGGTTGTAATAATCCTGCTAGGTGTCGGTGTTTTTCTTTAACCTTTTGGCATTCTATGCATTTGGCTAAGTACTCAGCTATGTCTTTCTTCAATCCAGGCCAATAGAATTGTTTCCTGGTGGCTCTGATCATCTTCTGGTATCAAAGATGACCAGTATATGGTCTTTTATGTAGTTCATCCATTATGAACCTCTTCAAGTCATCACATTCTGGAATATACAATATGTTTTTGTAAGTTAG
>JZKD02S1719906.1:350529-406489 GCA_000966675.3 Picea glauca
GAGTGAACAGACGAGCTTGACTTTGGGGGGGGGGGTTTGATACTAAAACCCAAAAGTAGAACGAATAGCAAACGCCCTTTAAATATGAACATAAAATGTTTAGCAAACGTTTTTTACCTTGAAAGGCGTACATCTATTGACAATGGGTACAATTAATGATCTTTTAACCTTATTTAATCTTAAACCCTAATCTGATGGCTATGCATTGAAGATGCTGGCTCTTCCTCCAAAATCAATGGATTAGATTTATTGTTCATAACTTTTTTGCATTTATCAAGGCATCCGTTAACATGTTTACTTTTTAACATTTACTTAATCACATTAAAAAATTATTGTAAGGATATGTAATTGCCACGTTCCATTTATCAACCTAATGCAGCGAAACTTTTCATATTACCACAAACAGATTACCACAAAAGTTCATATTGAGAACACCTTCTCAGCCGCTACCTTTCCGCGTTCTCAGCCACAAGTTAACAACTGTGCTAATTAAATATAAACTTTTATGTTCATGATTAAAAATTTGTTAGTCTTTTCCAAAGTACGGATTCTAGGTATCCTCTCACACTCAATGATTACGATTCTCGCTATCACTTCACACGATCATCCTTGACTCTGTTATTTGGAGGGTAGAAATTTTGATAAAAATTTAAATCCTTAACTTCTTATAAAGGTTATTCTAAACTTTCTATTTTTTGGTTTTTGTTTTTGTTTTTTTTATTAGCTTTTGTTTATGTATGTATTTAGAAATGTAATTTAAACAAATAAAAAATAGTGATTTTATCTAAATTTAAAATTTCAGAAAAAAACAAAAAAATAAAAAATGTAACTAACATTAACCTTTCTAAATTTTGATGATATGATTAAATAAACCATGATTAAAATTTTAATAAATAAATAGAGAAAAAACCTAGAATGACCAACTAGAACAACAAATCTCCATTGATTGCACGGCTTATTGCAAGTGCAAATGTCTTCTTGATTTAGCGAATGATACATTTGGCAGGAAGAAGGTTTGTGAGCTTGCAATGTTGGTAGTTGCCTCTTTAGTGAGATAATGTTGTTGCAATTGTTATTCAGCCCATACGATGGTTGTAGGTATGTATGGTTAGTATGATCTTTTTGGTCCATGGTTGAAGTGTGTGTTTTTGTCTTTTAGACTTTGTATGGTTTATAGTTTAGAATTTTTGTTGTTGTATGTTGTGATTTTACATGTTGTAATTGTGGGTTAATTGGTGCTTTGTAGTTGTTCATGTTGATTTGGTTTTTTTGTCTTTGGAGGATCCATTTCAATGGTTCATGGTTCTAAATTCTTGCTCTTACAAATATGTGGTATTTTTGTTGTTATAATTCTAGGTTAATCAGTGTTTATGGTTGTTCTTGTTGGTCATAGGTATGTTTGGCTAAAGGTGTTATCTATCTGTTCTACATTTTTTCTCTTTTCGTCGTAATCCAACAACACAAATCTGCTCGAAATCACAAATTTTTGTTGTTTAAATTGCATTTATGAATGCAGAAATAGATTCAGTGTGTTGAAAAACTCCTAGAGCACTTAGACTACACGGAATAAACCACTCAAATCTGCAGATACAACAATTTATGGACGGATTTCGAGAAAATATCCTTGGAAAACGACCAAAACATAGAACGTTTAGACTACAACTTTGGTTGAATATGGGATCCTTCATCTACAGTTGTGGTGTGTGGTTTAAAATGTTTGTGTGGCTCTTTGTGGTGGATGTTTCAATTCTAGGTGTTGCAATTCTGGCTTTGTCGGTCCTTTATGGTTCCTTGCACTAGTTTGTTTCTTTTTTTGTTTGCAAGGGTTGTTACAGGGAATCTATACGAGCTAGGAACTTGTGAAGAAGCATGGTGAAGGAAGCTTAAACTATGCCTACCTTCCTCCACATGGGTTGTTGCAAGGAACATGTATAGGGTCCTTTATTGTTGCATGTTTTGTTTCTAAGTGTTGTGACTTTCGATTCATCAATCCATTGTGGTTGGTAATGTTGTTTTCAACCTTCTAGTCTTCATAAGGTTTTTGTAGGGTATGTTTCTTGCAATATATTGTGTTTCTTGGCCTCATTGTGTTTTCTATGGGTTGTGTTGTTGTTGTTATCATTTGGTCATTTCTTTGCAATGATGAGCTTGCATATGTCATGCTGGATTGTAGGGTTATCTTTGTCATTATTCTTGTGGATATTGGATTGGAGCTCTACCTTTTTAATGTGTTTGAGTGTTATTCATTGATTCATTGATGTCATATGTAGTCCAACGAGTTTCTTTTTTGGTCATGAATTTCACCATTTTCTAAAAAAATGAAATGGATATTGTTGAGACAAATTGCCACTTTTTTCATCCATTTGGGTGCAGAGCACTAGAAGTATGGTTGTTTGCAAATATTGTTTGGAGTGGTCATAGCTTAGTTGTTTTTTATGTATGGCCCTATAGATACCAAGGGGTGATTTCTTTATTAATTTCTCTTAGGTCGTATCTCCAAATTTTCCATTGGTAACCAGTGAGGGTGTTGTTTGTTTTTCTTTTGTTGGTTCGCATTAGAGTGTGCTTTGATAGTTGCAATTGTGGGTTTTTTTAACAAGGTTCCTCTACTTAATATTGTTTTCATGCATGGACGTACATTATTCTCATCTATGTGGGTGTACTTATGGATGTACATTGTTCTCATCTATGTGGGTGTACTTGTGCTTGTTGCCAAAGTTGTGACAATGATTTCTGGTGTAGACTATTTTCATTTATGTTTGATGCAACAGTGAATGATCATGCTTGCCTTAATTTCATTCCATTATTTTACAAATGAATGTGTCAAACTTGTATTTTGTTGTCTTCTAAATTCACAAATAATGGTTTTATAGGGATTCTTTACCTCTTTTTCCTTGTATGTTATCTGCAACTATCCCTGCATTGAAGAGAATAGTCTTCTTCTATAGAAACAAACCTCATTGGAATTCTTGAATACTCTATTGGTACAATTGTTATGTTGATACATGTATTGTTTTATATTTTATTATGTCATTCCCAAAGTTTTTTTTATATCTTAGTATGCATTTAGATTCGTTCAATTGAAAAGCGAAAGAGTTTATTATCTTGCATAATGCAAAAATTCCAGACATGGGTGACCTACGCTCCAATGGTCTTTCTAAATTGAGAAAGGGGAATGTTGATGTGCTTTCCCAATGTACAGTTGAGAAAATGATTGATTGTTTAGTTAGCTAGAGATTGCCTACTTCATCCAACAAAAATCATTAACATGACTACCTACCTGATGAGAACCTTCCAAAGTTTTTTTTTAGTGGTTGTTTTTACCCCCATTTCAAAGTGTGGTGCTCAAAAATTCTCATTTTTTACAAGATGGTTATATGTGTATGTGTGTGTGTGTGTGTGTTGGGCACATGCCCATTTTTGAATAAAGACTAATTTTGGGGAACAAAGCACAAAAAAGGAAAAGGCAGCTAGCAGGAAAAGCAACACGTGCAAGTCAAACACACATGCAGAGGAGGAAAGCATGTGAGGCATGCATGCAAAAAGACCTAACCATGCTAAGGTTAGGGTTTTGGTAAGAAGATGAAATGACTGATAAGACAAAAACATGTATAAGTAGGCACCTAAGAGGTCTAGGTTGAGGTTGGGATTTGGTTATTGTGTTGATTGGTAATTGTTATGTTCGGAGACTGAATGTTTGTAACATCTGATCCCATTTTTGTAAGTTGTTGAGCTGAGGAGAGAAAATAAGGTGGATCTCGAGGGTTAGATCACGTGCTAAGAAGCCTAGTGTGATCTAGTCTGCCTCATTACAGATCTCGACCTATTATGATGGGGAGTTGTAATGTGAAAGGTGTTGTAGTTTGGGAAACACAATAATAAAAGAGCGGAGAAACCAAATCTTTATGGACATAGCCCAGGAGGGGTGAACCATGGTAGATTATGTGTTATGTGATTGAATGTTGTGTATCTCCTTTTTTGTTAATGATTAGATGTTAGAAACATGTATGAATGACTTAGTTAGATATGTTAATTTACATGCATGAATCAAGATAAGTTGAATGTTAGATTAAACAAATGAAGATAACAGAGGTGAATTCTAGATCCCCAATCATTCCTAGGCTGCAAGCACCTAAGCGTTGAAACCACCCATAAAAACTATCTCAGGTAATACTGCGCAGTGCATCATGTCCACTGTGTTGCCTTATGGTTTACCAGGAGGGTCAATAGTTTTAGAGGGGTTTTGTTGGAAACCATGGTAGACTTGAACCTGGGTCAGCACCAGAATTGTAGCAAGGCCGAATTCTAACCAAAAAATGGTTTTGTTGCCGGTTGGAACATAAATGGATTGAGTGAATGAGATCTGTTGAAGAAGTGTGAAAAGAATGTTAGATCTGGTGACAAAATGTTAAAAAGAATGAGAATATAAAAGGGGATGTTGAGACCATGGAACCCAACGAAGGAAGAGATCAAGATCTGGTTGAAAACAAAGGAGATGAAATTTGCGTAGAAAGATATAGAAACTCGAAGTTAACACCATGAAAATATTTGGACAAGTGCGTATTTAGCGACTTGCATGAAGTATTTTTCTGTGATTTCCTGCATGTGTTGCAGGAGTGGATATTAAGGTTGAAAGAAAACCACCCTATAAATCGGATCAGATAGCTAGAGTGGAATTTTGTGGAGATCGCGTAGTTACAACAAGTTGACAATAAATTTACGCGTGCAATAGATTTATGGTTAGACAACATTGTTGCAGGATTTATCACAGAATTTGCAGTAGATACTACGAAGTCTTACAGCACAACAGAGAAAGAGTTCTTGAAGGGACCTTGAGGTAGGTATATTAGATCGTTGTATACCTCCATTAAGATGTTACTTTATAACAAAGGTGTAATGACAATGACCTCAGACAACTAAACTTCCCTATGTGCATTGGGGAAGGGGGGAAGCACTGACAAGAGATGGGGAAATGGAGGAAGATATGGATAAATGAAAGAAGGAGGAGGCATTGGATTCAATAATGATGGAGGAAGACTAGATCAAGAAGATCATGGAAACACCTGGAAGAACGCACAGTGGAGTACCCTACCAATACAAGATGAACAATAAGAAGAGAGTCACAACCGCGAGGGAAGGCTTGGCAAGTGATGAAGAAGAGGTAGAGGATCTTCGAGCTATGGAGCAGATTGAGGAAATATTGTGTGAGACATATGAAAGGAAGACAAGATGTCCAAGAGCAGAAACTGGAGGCAGAACTCCTATCCATATTAGTGTCAGTGTGGAACCCATAAACCCATGTGCGACTAATACACCAAAGAGAACACCATTGTTTAGACAACCAAATTTCAATGGAAGAAACACAACAAGAAGTACATCTACATGGGGAGAAACAACTGGGGTAGCCAATTCAAGAATTATTAGTCAAGCATATACACCATGCGGAGGTAGTAGTTCAACATCCAGGATGGCAGGACATTATCCCACCGTCAGGTTCCCAGAATTCAAGGGAGATGCCATAGAGGACCCTGAGAAGCCCTTGTTCATCTGTGAAACGATATGGGAAGCAAAGCAGATCATAAATGAGGATACCAAACTTGCGCAGTTAGCCATCACACTAAGAGACTGTGCATTGTATTGGTACATGATCTTAGCTACAAACAATGTACTAAGAGAAACCAAAACAATTATGGATATCAATAAGTTGTTGATAAATGAAATCCATAAGCCTAGCTCAGAGGATTAGTACATGAATGAGATGACAGAGATCAAACATAAACCAGGAGAATCTGTCTGGGAGATAGACCAGAGATTCAAACAATTGAAGCAAAAGATGAAGTATGTCATGACATACATGCAACATAGACATTTTTTTGTGAATTCACTACTACCACACTTGAAATACCCTTTGAGACACCAGAAGTTTCAGACCCAAGCAGAGGCTCCTTAGACAACCTTGCAACTAGAAGAAAACCAATATTAGAAGACAGATCCAACAATAGAAGAGCTCAAGGAGGAGTTGAAGAATATAACATTTCAATTAAACCAGAACATGAGTAAGGACAAAAGAGAAGTTGTTTGGTGTACCACATGTAGGACAGAAGGACACCATAAGAATGAATGCCCAACATTCACGCAGTACATGGAAATAGGATTGCCAAGCCCTTTTCCATCAGGAGGACTATGGTGTGAGATCTGTAAGAAATAGGGGCATGATCCATATCACTATCCAATGATGCAAAAATACCAAACAGTTCCTAAGAGTTCATATTGCAACTTTTGCAAGTCAATAGGCCATGATGACAAAGATTGCAGGACAATGGAGTTGATGAGGGAAAGAACATCAGACACCTATAGGGTGCAGGTAGAGATGATGAAAGGGCAAGCTACACCACAGTTTAACCAAGTACCAGCCCCATATAACACTACACCACAAAAATATAACACTGTGCAACCGCAATAGAATACCACGCAACCACAATATAATCTCGCGCAGTATAACCAGGTGCCTCAGTACAATGCACCGCAAGGAGATCGAGTTGACTACAGAGGTGGAGAACGAGGTAGAGGAGGATTTCGAAGAGGCATATGACCGATGGTATGCCATAACTTTCAAAAACTAGGACACTATGCAAGAGAATGTCCACTTCCACCCGCGACGTGTATGTATTGTTGTGCATCTGACCATGACACAAAATATTGTTCGACACTATTGGGGAAGATCCAGGAAAAGAGAAATCAGAACAATCAAAATGTTCAATGGATTTCTACATAAGCGAGGGATGATGGAATAAATATCAACATAGTTATATGTGGAGGAGCTAAGATAGGAGATGACACAGTAAGACAAGATCCAACACAACACCAATGGGTGAAGAAGAATGCCAAACCACAGAAGAAGTTTGATGCGCATAACGAAAAGGAGATATTCAATCAAGCCAGACAAGAATTCTTGAAGACAGACATTACATCTACATCAACTGCACAACACAGTCAGAACGTACAAATGTACAAGATGCCTTCATCATTGGATCACACTGACGAAGCACAACCCCTAGGACAAGTAAATACCATAAAGGATTTTTTGAAATCTTGTGCTAAACTACTAAATGATCCATCATTTGTTAAAGTGTTACAAAATATGTTAGAAATATGTAACACAGATGTAGAGGAAAAGCTAGAGTAGAAAACAGTTAATCATCTGCATACAAGGAGGAGGACAAGCAGAGAATTCAAACTGAATGCCAACATTGGAGATTTCAAAATGGGGGATATTATACTGGATTTAGGCTCTGAAGTGAATGCAATACCCAAGAAGACATGGCAATGTATCGGAGAGCCCACATTAGGATATTCACCTATTCAGCTGAAACTAGAAAATAAACACAATGTTCTGCCAATTGGAAGGCTAAAGGGTGTGACAGTAGATCTGGATGGAGTGCGCACTAAAGCTGATTTCAAAGTGATAGAAATAGTGGATGACACAACACCTTATCCGACATTAATTGGCTTGGATTGGGCATTTGAAAATCAGGCCATAATCAATTTGAAGACGAGGAAGATGGCATTCGAGTCAAAAGAATATAGAGTCATTGTGCCACTAGATCCATCAAAAGGAGAAAGGTTTGTAGAACCCACTTTCTTAGACCTGGAAGAAATCAACCAGTTATACAAAACCACCGCATGAGAAGAAGATTATGTGAATCCAACTGTAGATGGGGTACTCAGTTGGAGAAGTATCACATCATGTGTGTCAGACTCAAATACAAGGTTGGAGAATTGGCAGCATAGATTACATGAAGTCTCCACAAGAGGTGCACAAGAATAGACTGTGCAGTAAGATGGGTAGGTACAAAGATGAGAGAACCTCCAAAATTTCATGGGGTGAATGACTTATAATAATTCCTAACAAGATACGAAGATGAAGTGTTATAATATCAGAGGATCTTTGCTCTAGACATAACACTCAAGGCAATACCTGCAAGATGGTGGGGCGTGCACAAAGGGATAGTCAAGGACTGGTACCAATGTAAGAGATTATTGCGCATCATATTTGGTGCATAACAGGGAAGCAACCAACTACAAATATATGATGGGCATGGGACACCAACATAACACTTGGGGAAGTGCAGAAAACTATGGAGAATGACACCACCAAAAGAATGGTCTCATCACTTTATTCACACATTGGAAGGAATTCCAACAAATTAGTATATAGACCAGGAATTGCGCAGAGGAACTGTAGAATGGAAAACATTACAATATAATTTTATAGTCACTTTCTCATTTGAACATGAGAAACCCAACATAGATTCATCACTCAAATGGATCATAGCGGTAATATTCATTAAAGAACCAGAGGTTGAATTTATAACAAAGTATCAACAACAAAACATATAGACAATGAAATAACTATTGTCATGCTACCATGTGCAGGAAGAAGCACCAGATGAAGATGACCCACGCAAAATTCAAATTATAGAAATTGAAAGAGAAAGAGAGGTGGAAGGTCCATCTCTTGAATCAAAAGTATTTTTTGCGCCAATCAAAGTGAAGAAAGTAAATATTGGGATAAATGACAATTCCAAAATGGTCAGTATTGGGGATTAGTGGGATGAACACATAGTAGAAAGAATAACATAGTTACTGCGTGAGTACATTGACCTTTTCCCAACAAACTTTACAAAGATGAAAGGCATATCAAGAGAGCTAGGAGAGATGAAGATACCTCTCAAACCTGAGGCTAGATTAGGCAGACAATGACCATATAGACTAAACCCAATATATAAGAAGAAAGTAAAATCAGAAATTGATAGAATGTTGGAAGATGGAATCATAGAACCAGTGGAGGAATATGAATGGGTAAGCCCTATGGTAGTTCAGGAGAGGAAGCAAGTAGGCATAAGGATCTATGTATATCTCAGGAAATTGAATGATGCTTTCCTACATGACCATTTTCTCGCCCCTTTCATAGATGAAGTATTATAGAATGTAGGAGGCCATGAAGCATACTCATTCATAGATGGATTTTCAGGCTACCATCAGATCAAGATAACTCCAGAAAATGTGTACAAGACCACTTTTTCCACGGAATGGGGATCCTACCAGTACACAGTCATGCATTTTGGACTGAAGAATGCACCAACAATATTCTCAAGAGTAGTCATAGTTGCATTCAAATAATTCATCCATCATTTTTTAGAAGTATATCTAGATGATTGGAAAATCTACAGTCTATTGAAAGATCATGTAGTGGTGTTAAGGCTAATGTTGGAAAGATGCAGGTAATGTTAGATATCATTAAATATCAAGAAGTGTATCTCTGGGACACCTTTTGGGATACTATTGGGCCATATAATGTGCAAACAAGGCTTGCTAGTAGATCCTACCAAGATTGCAGTGATTGTCAATTTACCACCACCAAAATCATTACGTAAGTTGAGAGCAATATTGGGACAGACATGCTACTACAGGAAATTCATAAAAGGGTATGCGTAGATCACTGCGCCAATGTAGAAACTGTTGAGGAAATATAGTAAATTTCAGTGGAATGAGGACTGTTAGCGAGGGTTGGACACTCTAAACGAGAAGATGGTAACAACACTGATGCTAGTATTCCCAGATTGGGAAAATACATTTCATGTGCATGTATATGCATCAACCATAACACTTGGAGCTATTCTAGCACAATGAGGAGTAGGATATTTAGACCATCCTATAGCATTTGCAAGAAGAAAATTGTTAGAGTTAGATCAAAACTACAATACTACAAAAAGAGAAGGCTTATCAATGGTATATGCACTACAGAAGTTCAAACACTATCTACATGGGAAACATTTTAAAATTTTCACAGATCATTCTGCGCTCAAATACCTAGTCAATAAGCCAATGTTGGGGGGGGAGGATCTGTATATGGTTATTGTTGTTTCACGAGTTTGACTTTGAAGTGATAGTCAAGCTAGGGAAGTTGAATGCAAGACTCGACCACCTGTCAAGGGTCACCCATGGAGAGGAACCTATGAATTTAGAGGACAACTTCCCTGATGCACAGTTATTTTCAGTCCAAGTAGCTGACGAATATTTTGCTGACATCATTCAATACTTGAGTACAAGGACTTCGCCACAAGAATTCAACACTACACAGAAGAAAAATATGGTATTCAGAGCCACATACTATCAATTGATTGTAGGATTATTACACAATATGGGCACAAACAACATATTGAGAACATGTGTACTAGAACATGAAAGGCCTAGGATTTTAGCAGAGGCTCGTGAAGGAATAGTCGGAGGACATTATGTAGGAAAAGGTACTGCGTAGAAGGTATTGTGCGCAGGACTATGGTGGCCGACCATCCACAAAGATGCAAGGACTACTGCCAGAGATGTGATGTATGTCAGAGGGTTGGTAAACCTAATAGACAGGATGAGATGCCCCTAAGACCACAAGTAACCTTGCAAGTATTCGAAAAATGGACAATAGATTTTGTGGGACCAATTAATCCACCAGCAAAGAGGTCAAGAGAAAGGTATATCATTACTGCGACATGGTACTTAAAGAGATGGGCAGAAGAAACACTAGTAAAAGATTGTAGCGCAGAGACAACAACACACTTCATGTTTGAGCAAGTGATCACTAGATTTGGATGCCCAAGGATTTTGATGAGTGACCAAGGCACTCAATTTATCAATAGTTCTATCAAGGCTACGACTGAGGAGTTTGAAGTCTATCATCAAAAGAGTAGACCATATCACCCTCAAGCAAATGGAACAATGGAAGCCTTTAATAAGATCCTAGAGAATGCATTGACAAAGATCTGTAATGTCAACAAGGATGATTGGGACTTGAAGATACCAACAGTATTATGGGCATAAAGGACTACATGTAAAAAGTTGACAGGGAAGACACCATTCAGGTTGTTGTATGGACAAGAAGCAATGGTGCCATTTGAAGTTTTGGTACCTAGTCTGTGCGTAGCAACAATCACCAACATGACAGAACAAGGCACAATACAAGAAAGGATAAGTCAGTTGATGGTGATGGAAGAATATAGGATTCTAGTAGGATTTCACGAAGAAGTACATAAAGAAAGGGACAAATCTTGGCATGACAAACATATTAAAAGAAAAAGTTTCAAGGAGGGAGACCTAGTAATGGTATATGACAATAAATTTCTTCAGCACCCAAGAAAATTCAGAATGCATTGCTTGGGACCATATGAAGTGAACACTGTCACAGATTACCTCTTTCATCCAACAACAATCATTAACATGACTACCTACTTGATGAGAACCTTCCAAAGTTTTTTTTTAGTGGTTGTTTTTACCCCCGTTTCATAGTATGGTGCTCCAAAATTGTCATTTTTTACAAGCTGGTTATATATATATATATATATATATATATATATATATAGAGAGAGAGAGAGAGAGAGAGAGAGAGAGAGAGAGAGATTTATTCTACTTATAAAGTACCAATATTTTTCTTTTCAAATGTTCTTTTTTTCATTTTTGTTTAATATATATGTTTATGATGATGATGTTGACGATTAACATCCACTTAGATTGAATTGGTCTATCAAAATTTAAGAAGGTAAGGGATTACTTGGAATTCTTTAGAATTTTATTTATGTGTCCCAAATTCCATTTCATTATTATCATTCTAGTCTCTATTCCTAACAATAGTTTTTTGATTTCTAATTATTGTCCATTTTCCTTCCTTCCTAACTTCTTTTACCTTTTGAATTGCATTCTTTAATTCAACTTTGTCTTCTGGAATGAGGTATTCATTTATAAATATTCTTGACCCTTTTAAGCTTGGATATTTACTAAGTATGCCATATTTATGGTCATGACAACTCACCTTGACATGGATCAACCTATCTTTATGTTCGATTTTTTTCCCAGCCTATTTGTTTCTAAGATGTAAGTTGTTTCAATTTGTGATTTATTTTTTAGTTCTTCTTTTAATATTGCTACTGTGTCCTCGACTTGTTTTTATTTTATACCAAAAATTATGATGTTCAAGGTTCTTTTGTTACACTCATGATCCAACTCGATTAGCTCATTCATTTCCTCTTTGATGGGTTTGATATATAATTTATTTTCCAAACTAATTAGGGCCAACTTGTTAGTCAGTTTTTCTTCTAGCTCTGTAATCCTCTCTCTTATGTTGATATTGGCTTCAACCTCTCCTTCTTGGGTTGATTGTTTTTGTTTTTTCAATTCTTGTATTTTGTCCTCCATTTTCTACAACTGAGGCTCGAACCCTAATATTGTGTTCTTTATCTATGTCTAAATATTGTTTTCTAACAATATAAATTTGTTATCAATCATTGCTTCTAAATCTGTTTGGAGTTTCACTTCTCTCTCTACTCTCATTTTTTCTAATGATTCTATATGTTCATAAAGACTCTCTAGGGTGATTTTGTTAGGTCTCCCCTTGATAGGTTGAGGTTTTGGAATATGTGGTGAAGTGATCGTATTGAAGATAAAATAAAATAAGTAAGAGAATGAACTTATGCACTTGATTTATGAACCACAAGAAACCATCGCTGAAATTTTAAACATCTTCTACATTCCATTCAAACTCACCACGAGTATAACTCCATTTCAATTCACCATAGGTATAAGTATAAACCATTCATATTCACCTCAGAGTATAAATATCCGTTCAAATTCACCATATCTATAAGACTCCATTCAAACTTGTCGCAGAGTAGAAACCCTTCATCGTTTAAATTCATTGCAATTATAAACCTTCATTCAAATTTATTATAGAGTAGAAACCTTTCAAATTCACCACAAAGTATAAACCTCTGTTTAAATTCATCGTAGGTATAAACCTCCATTTAGATTCATTTTTTTCAATGTAAAAAAAAAAACCTTTAATTTAAAATTATTAATCAATCATATATTATTAATTAATTTAGGATGTCATACATTTTAAATACAATGTAAAAAAAAAATTAGCTTTATTTTTTTCATTTGTTTTAAGAAAAAACTTACAGATGTTGCTTGTGGGGAGGGGTTAATCATATTTTTGGTATATTTTGGTGGAAAAATAAACAAAAAAAAAAGAGAACCCCCAAGCTCAAAAAAATAGAAACCCCAAGTTCTCTCTTCCCTCACTTAAAAAAAAGCACTCGAAAAAAATCATTAGAAAACAAAACATACAAATAAATTGAAAAATTAACAAAATAAAGAAATGAAAAACAAGAAAAGGAAAAAATTAACAATGAGGAAAAAAAAAGAGGTGACTTGAGGAAGAGGAAGGCCACTGCTCCTAAGGATCGTAGCAAGGATAGGGGAGGGTAGGTGTCGATCCTAAAATATGCTTGGTCTTTTATAAATCTCTCTCTTGTATATCACATTTCTACACTTGGAAATTTTTCCACTTTATAGCGTGTTCATGAGTCTTGTTATAAATTTCGCTCCCCTCAAAGTGCATCGTTGTGTTCTAGCATAACCATAATGCACCAATACTTAGTTTATTTTGAAGTATTTCATGGGTTCATCATGTATTCTCTTGTAAGTCCAAAATTTCATTGTCACCAGAATGCACTGCCTCGTTCCGCCATCCTCATTTTATACCATACATAGAACATTTTATAATTTCCATCGCGGGTTGAGTTTATGCATTCTTGTCATAATGATTAGTCTATTCTCTCTCTCTCTCTCTCTCTCTCTCTCTCTCTCTCTCTCTCTCTCTCTCTCTCTCGACACTTCAATACTTAGCCAATTCAACCCTTTACCGTGGAGCGAAGATCATATCACAAGTCTTAAGAATTTTTTTTCCTTCCCCTCCATCCGTCTTCTTTGTGATACTTAGTCATTTTCTGATATTTTACCGTGAGGCTGGGGGTTCATACTTACTCCACTTTCTCTTCTTTTACATCCATATCTCCATCTCTCCGCAGTGAATTTTTGTTTCCTTTTGTCACATTCCCTGAGTAATATTAAATGCAAATCTTACATAAAGTAACAAATGGTTAAGTATCAAAGGGTCGTTATTAATGGCAACTTTCTTGAGATCATTTTCAATAAATTCAAATTAAATTTGCCATAATCAGCCTTTCAAAAAAAGATCTTCAAGGTATATTATTTAAAAATATTTTCTTTGGTATTAATGTTCCAAATTCTGTACATAATCCACCAAATCCTTAAGAATGATGGCCAGAAGGAAAGAGAGATTTTTTGGAGATACTCTTAATACTTTCGCACAAGAAGATCCAAAGTTTCACTAGTCTAGAGCATAGAAATACTATTCTACATTGTCGCTTCCATAAAGAAATTTTAATGATATTTGGACATCAATATTGCCAAGGATGGGTGTGTTCCAAAAATTTTTGATGCTACAGAAATGGTTTCATGGTTTATAGACAAATATGAGAAAAATCAAAGAATTAGTCAGTTGCAAGGACAATCCCCATTTTCTCTGGCACCTTAAACTTTCAAGAAAATGTTTAGGTTACCAAAGCCAATTATGAATTTCAAATTGGATGATGCTAAAGAGTTCTTGAGGACTAGAAATGGTGGTTGGGACCTATTGCAGTAGTATCTGGAAGACTCGATGACAATGCCATAATATTTATCAACTATATATGTTATTTAGTTAAGAAAACCATATCAAGAAATGGCATGGATCTTTGCTAGGGTTGTTGGACAAGAATCAACTGCTACAGTTCCTCATTTAGCTCTTTATATTTTATATTTTTCTATCCATGAGAAGGTGATTTTTGATTGGTTGAAAATTATCTCTTCTGAAATATCATTCCAAATGTCAAATTTTAAGAAGAACAAGAGGTTTTATATGTTTACATATTTAATATTTTCTATCACATAATGTCATATATTCAAAGTTGTAACATGCCCATTTTCAAACCCCAAACTAGCGATGTATATTGTAAATATAGCAGGTGTCCAAGAGCCAAGCAATGTATATTGTAAATATGATGTATGGCCAAGAGCCAATAATATGTAAATGATGTAAATTGAAATATAATTAATAAAATTTATTGCCAACTACATATGGACACATATGGATATTGGGGGCTAAGTATCCACAAGAGAGGGTAGGTTTCCAAGGGGGAGAGTTACCCATATCTATTAAACCAAAACCCATTTCCTATTTTTCTCTAATTAAACTATCATTTCCATGAACCTTCCATTAGTTGTTGAGTCTTCTAGAGCCCAATCATTGAATTCATGTAAGAGGGTTGGTGTGAGAGTCACTTCCCATATTTGTTGAGTGCATATGGGATGAGTAAAATCATCTTGGGGAAGAGTGCAAGTCAATAAAGAAAGAGAAAGAGAAGAAATTTGTATGGGTAGGGGACCAAAATTATGCATTCACTTTTTTTCATAGAGAGTTGTTTTTACATGGACTTTTCTGGCCAACAATGGAGTTTTGAGTGTGAGAGATTGTAGGCAGTTTTCATGGACATGTTTGGCTATTGTTTGGAGCTGTAATTTTGTGGAGAAAGAGGCTATGTGCCTAGGAATGACGATTTGTTCGAAATTCATCCAAGAAGCATGTGTTTGGTTGTTGGGCAAATTTGTGTTGCAACTCTGAAATTCCCAAAGTCCCAGCAATAATAATTCCTATCCAACTTGTGTTGGAATCTCTAGAGTGGAGTGGAAATACCTGAGGGACTATGAGTAGTGAAGGGGGATTCCATCTCTTGGGTTGTATAGGTTGATGGGAAGAGTTCTCATGGACTGGAATTAGTTGTGAGTTTGAATGTTGAGAGGGAGACATTAGCGAGTGTTAGGGACCACCGTCTCTTGTGGATTCATAGCCCAAACTCAAGGGAGTCTAATTGTGAGGAACTGGAGCAAAAAGGCTACGGTTAGGAGGAACATTCGTCCTATGCATTGGGTTGCATATTTCATTAATATAAGTGTTCTTATGTGATGTGTTTATTCATGTTAACTCTTGAGAAAATTGTTGTGCAATTTCCTCTAAGTTATATTTGGTTATTAATGCTCGCTGTGAGCAGAATGATGCATTTAAATACCTGTAACCCCCTATGCACCCAACACAATGTAGAAAACACTACAGCTAGTTGTGTAAAGAATATAACACATACCCAACATTCTCCCACTTGTTCTTTTCTTTGCATACAGTGGGTTACAGGGTTACATAGTCAACAATTCATGGAAAAAATGCCCATGGATACTCTACACTAAGAGAACTTCCCAGTGCTCACAGATTTTGTTAATGAATCTGCAACATTCTTCAAAGTGTCCACCTTCATCATCAACACCTTCTTTTCTTCAACCACATCTCTCACAAAGTGATATTGAACATCAATATGATTTTTCTTTGAATAATAAGTCAGGTTCTTTGCCAAGAAGATTGCACTCTAACTGTCACAATATATCCTTACAACTTGTTGTACCAACCCAATACCTTAACACAATATTTGTAATTATATTGCTTCCTTTCTTGCATGAGTGGCTTCCATGTATTTAAATTTTATAGTTGAGAGTGCCACTACAGACTATCTTTTTCTCATCCAACTGATTCCTCTTCCAAAAAGGTTAAACACATACCCACTTGTAGATATTATGTGATCCATATATCCAACCTAGTCTACATCAACAAAAATATGTACGTCCAACACTCTGTCCAATTCTGGTCTTCCTTGGTAGCATAATACATAACTAGTAGTGCCACACAAATACCTAAAAACCCTCTTTATTGTTGTCCAATGCTCCTTCCCTGGTTTTGACATATACATGTTCAAAAATCCTACTACATGTGCAATGTCCGGTCTAGTACAGAGCATTGCATACATCAAACTGTCAATTGCACTAGCATACAAAACATGAGACATGTCCTCTTCCTCTTCCTGTGTCTTGGGACACTGATCCACAAATAAATTTGTAACTATAGGAATGGGAACCCTGACCAGTTTACATTCCTGCATATTAAACCTATGCAATATTATCTTGAAATATTTCCTCTTCTTTAACCAAAGTTTCATGTTTTCCCGATCTCTTTTAATTTCCATGCCCAAAATGAAATTTGCAGCACCAATATCCTTCATGTCAAATTTAGAGGACAACAGAGTTTTCACATCCTGGATAATCTCCTTGTCATTTCCTATCAACAACATATCATCCACATATAGGACCAAATAAATAAGATGATCACCAATTAATTTGAAATACACACAGTGATCTGCTTTGCTCCAACGGTTGTGAATCCAAGTCCCAACATATAATTATCAAATTTTTTATTCCACATCCTTGGTGATCGCTTTAACCCATACAGGGAATTTTCCATCTTGCATACCAACTCTTTCTTTCCCTTCATAGCAAAGTCTTCTAGTCGCTTCATGTAGATTTCTTCTTCCAGATCCCCATGTAGGAATGTTGTCTTCACATCCATCTATTCTACTTCAAAATCAAACACAGTAAGAACAAATAAAAGAAATCTAATAGAATTTAACTTGGCAATAGGACAAAAAATCTCACCAAAGTCAATTCCCTCTACCCGAGAATAACCTTTTGCTACTAACCAAGCTTTGTGTTTCTCCACTTTACCTTTGATCTAGATTATTTTCGGTATGAAATTAGATTGGAGATATAATGAAGAAATGCACTGAGATATCGCAGATATTCAATAATATAACATAAATGTATCAGAGATGCAACCATAAAAACATATATACAATAATACATGATTTCTATTAATGAAAGAAATGTATAGAGACTGTAAAAATACAGAGTGAAAGAATCGCTACAATGGTGGCAACTTATCTCGGAGAAGAGATGTGACGGCTACTTGCATTTGCAAGAAGATGATTACAATGAGGATTTGAAGGCCTTTTTACAATAAACAGGAATGTCAAAAACCCTAGACATCCAAAAAACTAACCCTAGGAGATGAAGCGCCAAAATTCATGTGGGCCCCGTTTGGGTAAGTTAGTACATCAACTTCTGAGGGTCGTAACTTTTGCATACGATCTTCGTTTTAGGTGTATGATAGCTCATTGGAAAGGTATCGTCGAGGAGATTCATTTTGGGGACTCAATTATTCCTTCAAATATCACTAAGAACCTATATCTTGAAAAACCTTCATTTAGGCCCTCAAAATGGCCCCGGAAGTTAAAACCTGCTAAAAATAGTAAATTGCCAAAATTGCCAAAAAACTATTTTGAGCCAGTCGGAAAAGGTGGGTGGCCACCGATATCCACCTGGATCAACCTTATACATTCAAATTCTTCTTGAACACCCATTTTTTGCCAATGGTCTTTCTTCTAGTCGTCAACTCCACTAGATACCAAGCCTCATTCTTATATAAGGTTTCAATTTCTTCAACCATGGTCTTTTTCTAGAGTTTTCCATCCTCTGAACCCGCTACCTCCCTAATAGTTCTAAGATCATCATTAGTAATAGACAAAGAAAAATTCGAACGGAAATCGGATGGAGTATACATTTTTGGTTTCCTTCTTTCCTGAACCGATCTCTTCAATGTTGGAGTATGAGGATCTTCTTTTTCTTATTCCTATTCTTCTGTAGAGTTTGATTCATCATCCTTCAAATCAAACTCTATTTTCTCTAGTTATTCCTTCCTCGGAAAGACTTCCTATTTGTAACGTTGCCCCATCCCAACCAAGGGACATTATGGTGCAGAATACACATAAAAATGAAATTTCTACTAACTAAAGTAATTATTTTATTGTTAGCCAATTTCCTGTAGCTTACAGCTATGAATTTAAAACATGTTTACCTATTGTCTATAACCATAAAATAGATGCATCTAAAGCACACCAAATTAGCTTGAATGTAGCTTAATAATTCACACAACAACATATAAATCATTCTCAAATACACACAATTCATGCACAACAATAACACATGTAAATAACACGACAACAAGATATAACACTTATCTTTCGAATATGTTGTGCAACCAGTTGCTTGGGAAGGACATTCCACCCAACCATAGACTGACTGTTCCAATTCTCAACAACCAATCACCCCTGAGATGAGGCTAGTAATACACAAAAGAGGGTGGTCTCTCACAGTCCACTCACATATCATAAAACTCATAACCCAACTGATATTCTCCTACAAATATCCTGATTTTTCTATCAGCTCTCTTCTTCCCGACTTGCCCAACCCAAGGAATGCACCATTCTTTTATCAGGGATAACCCAAGGAATTTGACATTCATTTATCAGGATTAACCCAAGGAATGTACCTTTCATTTATCGAGGTCTCTCTGGAACATGTAGCTAGGAATATCTCAGTTGGGAACTCAAAGAAACTTGCTGCTAGGAAAATTGTCAGCAAACCAACAACAAACACTTGTTGTTATAGTGCAAATCACTTCGGAGTTCACTCTTTAGGCCCAATAACCTGGTTCTTCAATATTCATCTTCAAAATGCTCCAAATACGTTCCAACTTGCTCTAGAATTCTCCCTCCATAGTTGCACCAGCTTCAAGCTCTCTTTTTTTCTCTCTCCTTTCCCTCATGCACAAAAAATTCATGTCTAAGAACTGTTGTCCCAACCCATACGAATTCCTCCCTTTGTCTTGCCTTTCTTAACTCACACTCTTCCCCAAGCTGGTTGTACTTAACCCCCATGTGCCCAATACCTTTGGGATGTGACCACTCACACCCACCCTCTTAAATGTATTCAATGATTGGCTTTGGGAACACTCAATTAGAAAATGGAAGGTTCATATAAAAAATGACAATTTTAGGAAAAATGGGTTGAACTAATATACATGGGTATTCCCCACTTGGATCCCTCTTGGCCATTATCCTAGAAACTTCCCTCTCTTGTGTATTAATTCATCCCCCATCTCTTGTCCATGCCCCCCTAGTAGTTGACATCGCATTTTATTATTAAAACATAGAGATACAATTCACATATTACATCGCTTGGTCATAGCCACATATTATATCCACATAAGCATTAATTAAATTGGGGATTATAATGGGGATGTTACATTCCCCCTCCCATACAATTGTTTGATAACCTCAGTGCACACTATGTCGATATACATATATGCAAATTTACATCACAATACTTAGAAAAACAATTCTACAATTTCACAATTCTAGTAGAAGTTCCAACCATAATCTCATGTTCCTCTCAACTCGTTGACCCAAGGAATGCACCATTTGTTTATCAAGGCTAACATGGATGTACCATCCACTTATCAAGACTATCCCAAGGAATGATTCATTCTTTTATCAAGGTCTCCAACGCAGTTGACCAGGACTATGAGATGTGGTTCCAGAACTCTAACTGCTCAAAATGGAGTCTTGCATTTGGTTTTCTTCAAAATTGTCAAACATTTGTGGGTATTCTACCCACATGTTTTCTTCATGCTCCCATGTGGCATCTCCAGGACCGTATAAGTTCCATTGAACCTTTACCATCCCTATGGATTTGTTCCTGAGCACTTTGACTTTTAGGTCTAGGATGCCTACTTGTTCCACCTAGATCACATTCCAATCAATTATGTGGTTAGGATCAAGTACATACTTCTTTAATAATGATACATGAAATACATTATGAACTCTCATGGATGCAGGAAATGATAGCATGTATGCAACTTGACATATATTGTTAGGGACCTAACCCCTCACATAGGTAGAATAATATATTTCCATGTAATAAAGGTCAATATTAATAAGGCCTAGCAATAAGGAAGAATAAGTCCAATGTAAAAAGACCTAATAGAAGCTTCCTCTTCTAGAAGGATATTCCTCTGGATTGTTATTTTGATAGACATATTTAGTATAAATAGGAGTCGAGGGTATGATAAGTTTTGACTTGGATATTATTATAATAGAGCTTTGCTCTGCTGGAGGTTGCCCCCTTGAAGAGGAAAGTGAACATTTCTCTCAGTAATCAAAGTTCTCTTTCTCGTGTTATTCTGGTGTCATTTTGGTATTATTGTGGTGTTGTTCTGGTTATATTGTTGTTCATCTTCCATTTCTAGCTAATTATTTATGTTCTACATACTATTTTATATCTGGAATATTACAAGTGGTATCAGAGCACCTTCCTCGGTAGAAAATTGTGGGTTAATTTTTTTTCAGGGTAGAGACATATTCCAACGTATTTAATCTATAGAGATTTGTTGTTACATGCATTAACCCGCAGTTGGGGATTCATACACATAAGAAATACAAGTGGTACTTAAGCGCACATCTGTTGGCCACCGTTGTAACCCATGTTGGTACCCCTTTGAGTGGTAGCGCATCAGACAACACCTGTATACAGATCGACCAAGATCTCATGAAGCCCTCCATAGATAAATTGATTGTCCACCTGACTGTTATAGTGCCACCGAGAACAACACTTGGGAAGATACTCCTAGTACCTAGGTAGTCAGGTAGTATGACTAAGAGAACTGTCTAGCCTCCTTAGTTGGTTCCCTAAGATATTGGGTTGAGTACTACTTTTGGACCCTGCATGTATATCAGAGAGCTATAGCACAAGGAAAACCCTTGTCTGTAGAACCCTTGAATACCCTAACCTTTGGGATGGAAACAAAAACAAAACAAAAAATATCTATTTCCACACAATTGTGTCTCATGCATTCGGGTTGCGAAATTACTACACATTTCTTCCTGTTAAGCATTTGGGCATTTCATCACTACAATATTCTTTAGATCGGAGTATAACTCCATAGTAGTAAAAAAAATTCTGGATACTGTTGGCACCATTATTTGAGACCTATTCCATTGGATTTCTCTCTTCGCACTTATCGCAGTCATACCTATCATTTTTCATCAATTTTTTTTCTCGTAGACCCAACCCCCTTCCAACACCCTTATTTGGGCTTTACCCCATTGGGTTCAACTCATCGCTCTGATCGTTTTGATACACTTCACCCATAACCCATTTTCTATGTGGTCCCACTCACCCCTTTTTGTCTTCCCCCTTCATCATGACCCATAACCGTAGCCAAGACTTGGAAGCTCGCTTCAATACCTTGCACTCTAATTTCACAGAAACCCAACAAGAAGTGAGACAGATCAGTGCCAATATTTCCACCATCAATAAAAACATGCATTCCTCCATCACCACCACAATCGAGGAACTCAAACAAGACCTCAGACAAGACATTACTACCCAGATTGAATCCATCACTACGATGTTCTATGCCAAGCTACATATCCCTGCAGATCTTCCCTCATTTGACCCACCTTTGCATACCAAAAGTGAATCTTCCTCTCATTCCCAAAATTTGTAGCCCCATCACTTTCAGCGTGACCTACGCCTTCCATGTGTGGATGTGACCAAATTTGATGGCTCGGATCCAATTGGTTGGGTAACTCAAATGGAACATCATTTCTCTTTGTATGGCATTACAGATGAGTTGGCCAAACTCCGGTATGGTGTTATCCATTTATATCAAGAATGATGGCAATGGTGGAAATGGAGAAAAAATGTCCGCCAAGTGTATGTGGCTTGGACACACTTTGTGGCAGAGCTTTATGAAATCTTTGACACTGACACCAACCATTTAGGTCGTTTGAAAAAGTTGAAACAATCTGGCACATTGGAATACTTTATAGATACTTTTGAGCGACTGGATTTTCGTACAGAGGGCATGTCTGATGCTTTTTTCCGAGAATTTTTTATTAGTGGACTCAAGGATGAGATTCGTGCCCATGTTCTCATGGCTCAGCCTCAGAGTTGGGTGAAGGCTACTAAAAGAGCTAAGGAATCACAATATGTTGTCTCTTCTCAAAATTGCAAACCCTCCTTTATTCCTCTCACTAAACTAGTCACTCCCACTCCTTCTTCTACTTCACTAAAGATCCAAAAATTGACCAGGGCTGAAATGTTTGAACGCCAACTCAAAGGCCTTTGTCATAATTGTGATGAAAAATATTTTCCTAGGCACAAGTGTAAGGAAAAAAATCTTTTTATGGCCATCTCAGAGGATGTTGAGGCTCCCCTTGTGTCTATGTCACCTGAACCCACTGACATGACCCCTCACTCATACCCTCCCGAAGTAGAACCAGTCATTTCCCTAAATGCTCTCACTGGCTTCTCTGCTTCCCAAATCCTCAAGCTACTTGGTTACATTAAGCATAGGAAAATCATCATTTTTTTTATAGTGGAAGCACCCATAATTTTATTCATCGCCGCATTTCCCAAGAAACTAATTGCTATATCTGTGTCGTTAATAATTTTCAACTCATGATTGCCAATGGTGGGTCCATGAAATGT
Organism: Picea glauca; assembly: GCA_000966675.3. Taxonomy (NCBI): domain Eukaryota; kingdom Viridiplantae; phylum Streptophyta; class Pinopsida; order Pinales; family Pinaceae; genus Picea; species Picea glauca. The sequence goes on from JZKD02S1719906.1 coordinate 373,747, forward strand.
GGAGGGCATTGTGAAAATGTGTGTCTCCAAATTGGTGAATACCACCTGAAATCTCATATGTTTGCTATCGACATGGGTGGTTGTGACATTGTGTTGGGTGCAAAATGGCTAAGGACTTTGGGTCCCATTCTCATGGATTTTAAGGAATTAACCATGAAATTCGACCAAGAGGGCCAACAATATAAGTTCCAAGGAATCACCATCGGTTCCCCAAAGATCATCAGTTCCCATCGCATGGAAAAGCTACTAAAAAAAGGTCATTCTGACATTATTTCCCAACTCCATGCCATACAAGCCACCGAGACAACCTCTATGTCCCAGGACCTCCAATCCATCCTTTCTAAACATCAAGTGGTTTTTTCCACTTCCTAGGGACTCCCTCCTTCTCCTGGTGTTCATGATCATTCCATTCCCCTAGTACCAGAAAGCTTTCCTCCCAATATCCATCTCTATCATCACCCCTTTTCCCAAAAAAATGAAATTGAGAAAATTGTTCAAGATCTACTCAACGCAAGTGTTATCCTCCCTAGTACGAGCCCATACTCTTCTCCTGTGGTCATGGTCCTTAAGAAATAAGGCTCTTGGCGCATGTGTCGTGACTTTTGTGCCCTCAACAAATTCACCATTAAAGACAAATTCCCCATTCCTATCATTGATGACCTCTTGGATGAATTGAGTAGTGACCAGTTCTTTACTAAACTTAATCTTCGTTCTAGCTACCACCAGATCCATATGAAAGAGGAAAACATTCCTAATACAGCATTTAGAACTCATGAGGGCCACTATGAGTTTTTGTTCATGCCCTTTGGCTTGTGTAATACTCCCTCCACTTTCTAGAGCCTCATGAATCATGTTTTTGTCCTTTTCTCCATCCTTCTGTCTTAGTTTTCTTTGATGATATCCTCATCGATACTAAAACATGGAAAACCCATATTTCTCATGTGGATCGAGTTCTCCATCTACTCTCTCAACACCAACTTTTCCTCAAACAATCTAAATGTTATTTTTGCGCCTCAGAAGTCGAGTACTTGGGTCATCTTGTTGGCAAGGTTAGTGTCAGGGTGGATCCTAAAAATATTGAAGCTATGCAATATTGTCCTCACCCAAAGACTCTCAAAATCTTGCATTGATTTCTAGGTTTAATAGGTTATTATTGCAAGTTTGTTAATAATTATGGAAATATTGCAGCACCTCTCACTGCTCTTCTTAAAAATAATTCTTTCACTTGGACTCTAGCCACTTCTTAGGCTTTTTAAACCTTGAATATGGCCATGTGCACCACTCCAGTCCCGGCCCTTCCTGATTTCATAAAGACCTTTGTCCTAGAATGTGATGATTTGAGGAAAGGAATTGGCATCGTCCTTATGCAAGAGGGTCGACCTTTGTCCTTTACCAACAAACAATTGTCAGAGAGAAATTTGGGCAAATCAATCTATAAAAAGGAAATGTTGTCTATTCTGCATGTTGTGGATCTTTGGCACCCTTATTTATTGGGGAAACGCTCCCAAATTAAGACAGATCATCAAAGCCTCAAGTATTTTATGGAATAACTCCTTTCCTCCCCAGAGCAACAAAAATGGGTGACTAAGATCTTTGGATATGATTACAAGATCATTTACAAGAAAGAAAAAGACAATGTGGTTCTTGATGCACTTTCTAGAAAATATGAAGATGAAGGGTCTTTTTTTTCTCTCTCCTTCATTGTACCAGATTGGCTCCAAGTTGTTCACCAAGAATGACTACACGATCCCAAAAGTTCGCATCTGATGCAACAATTGCATTCCAATTCTCTAGCCTCCCTAGGGTACTCTTGGCTCAATGATGAGATTCGATACAAAGTTCATTTGTATTTAAGTAAACAATCAAAACTTAAATCCACGATACTTTTTTAGCTTCATGCTACACCCACCGCTGGGCACTCTGGGTTTACCAAAACCTATGACCGGGTCAAATGTTCTTTTTTTTCTGGGATGGTATGAAATAGGAAGCTCATTATTTTGTGGTTGAATGTGATGTGTGTCAACGCAACAAGGGAGAAACAGTCAAATCTCCTAGCACACTACAACCACTTTCTATTCCACCTACTATTTGGCGGGATATCTCTATGGATTTTATTGTAGGATTACTTAAATCAGGAAATAAGTCAGTCATCATGGCGGTAGTTCATCATCTTTCCAAGTATTCTCATTTATGTTCTCTTCAACACCCATTTACAACATCCATTGTGGCTCAACTTTTCATGGATCGGGTCTTCAAGCTTCATGGCATTGCACATTCTATTGTTTTTTATCGCGACCCAACTTTCACCCTGAATTTTTGGCAAGAAATGTTCAAGATCCAAGGCACCCATTTGCATCTCAGCATAAATTATCATCCCCAGACTGATGGTCAAACTAAATTTGTCAACACGTGTTTGGAAACATATTTGAGGTGTTTTGCATCAGAAAGGAAAAATCAGTGGGCTCAATTGTTACCACTAGTTGAATGGTGGTACAACACTTCTTACCATACAACTACCTGCATGACTCCTTTTGAAGTGGTATATGGACAAAATCCACCTTTAGTTCTCTCATATTTTCCAGGTGTCTCGAAGGTCCAGGCAGTTGAACAAACACTTACATTTCGAGAGGTTATTCTCCATACCCTCAAAGAGAATTTGGTCATGGCCTAGAATCGTATGAAGCAACAAGAAGATAAAGGTCACTCTGAACGTCAATTTGTAGAAGGGGATCAAGTGTTTCTTCTACTGCAACCTTACAAGCAAAATTCCCTCAAGGATGAACATTGTCAGAAACTGGCGCCCAAATTTTATGGTCCTTATACTGTTCTCAAGCATGTGGGACAGGTGGCCTATCAGTTAGCTTTTCCAAGTCATTCTAAGCTCCATCATGTTTTTCATGTTTCCTTCTTAAAGAGGGTGATTGGAACTAAGTGCCAAACTCAAACCAACATTCTCGAGTTGGATGAAGAAGGCTCTATTTGGATACAACCACAAGTAGTTTTGGACCAACGTGAGCGTTGTCTACATTAGTGAACCATAAAGGAAGTGTTAGTCCAATGGAAAGATACAACTCCAGTCGATGCCACTTGGGAAACAACTACCATTCTGCAACAATTTCCTCATCTCAAGCCTTGAGGACAAGGTTGTTTTTAAGGGGGAGGACATGTTAGAGACCTAACCCCCCATGTAGGTAGAATAATATATTTCCATGTAATAAAGGTCAATATTAATAAGGCCTAGCAATAAGGAAGAATAAGTCCAATGTAAGAAGACCTAATATAAGTTTCTGCTTCTAGAAGGATCTTCCTCTAGATTGTTCTTTTGATAGACATATTTAAAAGAAATAGGAGTCGAGAGTATGAGAAGTTTTGTCTTGGATATTATTTTAATAGAGCTCTGCTCTGCTAGAGGTTTCCCCCTCGAAGAGGCAAGTGAACATTTCTCTCAGTAATCAAAGTGCTCTTTCTGGTGTTATTTTGGTATCATTTTGGTACTATTGTGGTGTTTTTATGGTTATATTGTTGTTCATATGCCATTTCTAGCTAATTATTTTTGTTATGCATACTATTTTATATCTGGAATATTACATACATTTTCTAATATTTCAAAAGATCCACAATATATCACTTCCAACTTCGGGAAACTTCCTAATCTTAGCGAACTTCTCTTTGCCTTCACTTTAAAAAACACATGTTCACCCACTCATGACTTCATCTATATCCTTCATGTGGAATGTAGACTTCATCCATCCATTCTTGGCTTGCTTAAGTTGATCCCACTACATGGTTTCCTTCCCTTGCAAGTGGTAGGTGGAAATTCTAGATTCTACCTGAGATGGGTAATCATGTAGCTGGAAACATTTCTTCATTTCCAACAACCATGCATCAACATCTTCTCCTTTCTTTTTCTCACCATTGAAAGTTGGTGGATTAATCTCCCTGAGTTCACCCTGCAAGATGTCTGCCTCATGTATTCTCCTTTTCCTCCAAACAAGAGACACACATGGGATGCTTCATGTACTTGAAATTGCATGATTTCTTCCGATGGAATGCCTTGGAGAATGATGGTGTCTACTCATGCTTCTTGACTTCCTATCATTCCCATGATCATCTATTTTTCTATGGGATACTGATGTTGATACTTGTCTAGAAATAGTTGCTTGCTTGGTTCCAGATTCCTTGTTAACTTTCTTCTGTAGAATATTTAGGCTTTGAAGTATCTCTTATTGAGCCTTCATGATCCTCTCATTATCGTCCATATAGATCTGGACTTCTTTTTGCAGACTTCTCATAGTTATAGGCTCCTCCATGTCTCTTTTCCCATTAGACTCAGTCTCAACATTACCCATGTTGGTATGAAGAAATATAATTTCTTCTTCATGGATGTAAAACCCTTGAGCATCCTCCATGTCTCTAGTTCTCATGTAGGAACTAAAGTCTTCTTTTCTGTATCTCTAATTCTGCAAGAATGTGCATGCAATATTTTGTTGTTAGAATTAAGCATATTGCAAAATATTTATCAATTATATTACATGTCATTCTTTGTTTTAAATTATGAAGAATATTAATGCACTACTCCCAAGTAGGATTCCTTAAATGCATTAATTTTTTAAACAACTTTTCAACGACTGTCCTCATGCCTCAATATGAGTTTTGAGCGAAAAGTTACAACAATTACAAGTTGCAATTTCCACTCTTTTTCTCCTACATAATTAAATTTTATCACTTTCAAAGAAAATATAATGCCCAAATCAAAATTATGAATTGACATATATTTTGTACTTATCAAGGATTTTCCAATGACTATTCATTTGCTCCAATCTAAGCTCCGAGTTGAAAGTTATGGTGGTAAAAAAGTGAACGAATATTCATTAGCACATGCAACATAGTAGCAATGCTCAACAAATGTCCTATCATTTCTTGATTAGATATTCATCGTTGATATGTCTTAATGAATTCACCGCATATCTAAGTCATATCTCTTCTTCATTTCTAGCTTTCGTGTTGTCCAATTTGTACCCTCTAGTTCCACCGCACTCACTTTGCACTTATAATTAGATTATTTTCCATTATTTTCTCTGCAGGTCTATGATACATCATGAGTTTTTGTGTCCCTCACTCTCTCGATGTCTGATCTATGACACATGGTGGCCTCTTGGCCACTTGATCGATTATCCATACTTAGTCATTTTCTCAAATATCATTTTCTCGACTCTTAGATCTATGACCCTATCTGACTGATCCACCTTGGTACTTAGCCAATTTTGAAGATTTTGTTGTGGGTCCCTAGGTTTGCAGGGATACCTCACTTCTTCACATAACCCTGATTCTCTGTCATGTTCACCACCTCTGCGACATCTTGGGACTTAGCCGATTTTCCACTTCTTACCGCGGTTTCATGGGACTAACAGTTGGCCTGCCAGATGGCTCCACATCACCTACCAATTTTCATCCCATCCAACATGTACCTTCCACCATGTATTTATTCTAACACATCAGCTAACATGTGGCCTCCATGTCATGTTGATGTCATTGTACAGAAAAATACCAATTTTTTTTTTTCTGATTTTGCTTATTTTCAAAATTTTCCAAAGAGACTCAATTTCACAATTATTTATGTGGTTGCCATTAGAGCTTGTAATTAAGCTCAATAAAACCAAATTGGGTCTATACATACAAATTTGACCCTCCCCCTCTTCAAATTCTCCTCTTGTGCATTGAATTCGTCTTGAATTACTCTGCGAAATTGGGGCTTTTGCCCAATTTTGCCTCATTTTTTTCATGGGCATCATGGCCACTTTCTAACTTCAACTTTAAACTATCTACAGACCCAAATCTACTTAATTAGACACTAAATTTTCTTATGCTTAATTTATGGGCTCAATTCTTCACGTTACCCATGAAATTTCTCTCAATTTTACTGCATTAATTTAATAAAACAAGTTGCAGACATACTCCATAAATTAATTCTCTACGATTTTTCACTTCATCATTCTACTAACTCGACCCATCCAGGCCCAGTGTTGAAAACTGGACTCTGATACCACTTTGTAATGTTCCCCCAGCCCAATCGAGGGACATTACAGTTCATAATACACATAAAAACTAATTTTTTGCTAACTGAAGTGATTCTTTTACTGTTAGCTGATTTCTTGAAGCTTACAATGACAAATTTAAAAAAGGTTTAGCTATTGTATATAACCATAAAATAGATGCATCTAAAGAACACCAAATTAACATGAATGCATCTTAATCATTCACACAACAACATATAAATCATTCTCAAATATACATAGTTCATGCACAACAATAACACATGTAAATAACACAACAACAAGATATACCACTTATCTTTCGAATATGTTGTGCAACTAGCTTCTTGGGACGGACAGCCCACCCAACCATAGACTGACTGTTTAAATTCTCAACAATGAGTCACCCCTGAGTTGAGTCTAGTAATCCACAAAAGAGGGTGGTCTCTCACAGTCCACTCGCAACTCATAAAACTCATAACCCAACTGATATTTTCATACAACTATCCCAATTTTTCTACCATCTCTCTTCCTGCTGACCTGCCCAACCCAAGGAACCATTTGTTTATCAGGAATAACTGAAGGGATGTGTCATTCATTTATCAGGATTAACCCAACGAATGTGCCATTTGTTTATCAAGGACTCTATGGCACAGGTAGCTAGGAATATCTTACCTGGGAACTCAAGGGAACTTATTGTTAGGAAAAATACCAACAAACCAACAACAAACACTTGTTGTTACAGTGCAACTCATTCCAAAGTTCATTCTTCAAGCCTAACAACCTGGCTCTTCAATATTCAACTCCAAAGCCCTTCAAATATGTTCCAACTTGCTCTACAATTCACCCTCCATGGTTGCACCAACTTCAAGATCTCTTTATTTCTCTCTCCTTTCCCTCATGCACAAAAACTTCATGTCTAAGAACTGTTGTCCCAACCCATAAGAACTTCCTCCCTTTGGCTTTCCTTTCTTGACTCACACTATTTCCCAAGATGATTGTACTCAACCCCCATGTGCTCAATAACTATGGGATGTGACCACTCACACCCACCCTCTTACATGTATTCAATGATTGGCTTTGGGAACACTCGAACAGAAAATGGAAGGTTCATATACAAAATGACAATTTTAGGAAAAATGGGTTGAACTAATATACATGGGTATTTCCCCCTTGGACCCCTCTTGGCCATTATCCTAGACACTTCCCCCTCTTGTGGATTAATTCATCCCCCATCTCTTGTCCATATCCTCTTAGCAGCTGACATCACATTTTATTATTAAAACATAGAGATACATTTCACATATTACATCGCTTGGTCGTAGTCACATATTATATTCACACAATAATTAATTAAACTGGGGATTATAATGAGGATGTTACATTGTTTGAAAACATCTTTGATTTCTCTAAATACCACATCTCGACTGTACACTACCTTCTTAGTTTATGGGTTCCAAATATTATAACCTTTCAGACCATCTTTGTACCTAATAAAGATACATTTTTCATCATTTTTATCTAGCTTACTCATGTTTTCCTTTGGAACGTGAACATAGGAATCATAGCCAAATACCCTAATATGTGTGAAAGAGGGTTTCTTACCAGTCCATACCTCATGTGGAGTCTTGTCATCCAACGTTGATGAGCGTGATCAATTGACCATGTAACATCCAATACTCATTGTCTATACCCATAATTCTTATCCTAACCCGACACCACTCAACATGCACCTTGTTTTTCCATCAATTTTCAATTCATCCTTTCTGCAACTCTGTTCAACTGAGGTTTATATGGAGTAGTTTTCTTCCTTGTTATACCACACTTCTTACATAATTCTTTGAATTTGTTTCCACATAATTCTCCACCATTATCCGTCCTCAACACCTTAATTCTTTTCTATGTTTTATTTTCCACAAGAGCCTTAAACTTTTTAAACCTATCAAAGACTTCATATTTCTTCCTGAGGAAATATATTCACATATTCCTCAAGAATTCATCTATAATTGAGACATAGTACACAAATTTTTCTAGTGATGGAATTGTCTGAAGTCCAAACACATCATTGTGCACCAATTGTAAAATTCCTTTTGCCCTCATTGCACAAGAGGGGAATCTTACCCGATTCTGCTTCCCATATACGAATTCTTCACAGAAATAAAAATCCAGAGAGCAATTAGAAATATCTTCAACCATACCTTTACAGTGTAGTATTCAAAGGATCTTCTCTTCGATATGTCCTAGTCTTTGATGCCACAACATAGCCTTTTCTGTAGAGATTGTAAAGTTTTTTCTTCTTCAACTCTAATCTCATGAACAATGGAACTGTTGCACCCATCACTAATAGTGTTTCCTTGTAGCCTATACAGAGTTCCACACCAAACTCCCTTCAACAACACCATTTCTCCTCAAACCATCCTGCGGGTTTCTTTCTCAAATATTGTTTTTACCCCTGCATCATCCAATTTTCTTACGCAAATCAAATTTATGGCCAATCCTAGGATGTGCAGAACACTAGAAAATTTTCTAATCCTTTCATCCATGAGATTCAACTTGAATTTTCCTCGTCTTATGATTTTGGTTGTCGAGTCATCACCTAGGAAAACATCACCTTCATCATACCTTTCATATTCGCAAAACCACTCCCTGTGAGGAGTCATATGAAAGGATGCACTTGAGTCAACCAGTCATGCCCCATGATCTGCATGTGTTCTTGAAGAAGCCAAGTACACATATCCTCGTTCTTTCATGGAAGTTTTTGCTTCTTTAGAAGAAGCATCTTCATATCTCTTCCCTCTCTCAACACTTTTGGATCTACATTTCTACTTGTAGTGCCCTTCTTTTCAACATATCAACATACCTTTACAAATTTTCTAGGAGATTTAAATCTTCCCTTATATTTAGATCTCCCACTTGATGACTTAGATCTATTTCTTTTCTGGGAGCGTCCTCTTACAAATAATGCATCTATGCTCTGTCCTTTCATGTGCTTCCGTCTCATCTCCTCTGATAATAAGGATGAGACCACATCATCAAAACTTAAAGAAGTTGTATCACTACCTATGGCCACAACCAGACTATCCCACGAGTTTGGTATAGAGAAAAATAAACCGATACACTTATCTTCATCAGAAATATTAATATCAATATATAATAGTTGACTTACCACATTATTGAAGGCGTTTAGATGCTCTATTACCCAGTCTCCATCTTTCATCCTCAGATTGTACAACTTCTTCCTTAGGAACAATTTATGTACCAGGGAATTTGAATGATATAAATCCCCTAACTTATCCCATAGTGCCTTCTATAGCCTCCCCTGACACATTCAACAATACTAAATCTGAGAGATACAACCAAATTGTGCTCTTCGCCTTCCGATCCAAATTTTTCTAGTCTTCTGGTGACATTTTTGTAGGTGCAGTACCTGGGTCCACAATGGTCTAATGATCTTTTTCCTCCAACAAATCTTCCATCTTGAGCTTCCACAACTCAAAACTTTTCCTATTAAATTTCTCGATCTCTATTTTTGAACTGCTCACCATTTCTTTTCATCTAAATAATCGATATCGCATATCTCCCACTATAACAAGGCTTATCATAGACCCGAGCCAAACCCTTAGCCACAAAGGAGTCCCCCTAAAGCCAATAACAAATCTGATACCAAATGTAGATTTTAACCCTGTACAATAAATTACTACAAATAGATTCTTAAAAAAAATAGAAAAAAATACAATGACACATTATACATATATTTTACCCTGGAAACCCAAACCGTGAAAATCAATAACCTATTTAGAACTGCACTTCTAATCCAAACCCATAATCCATTGACCCAGATCAGCGAACAACCTTAATTCTTTAACTAGAATTAGAAAATCATTGGCGAAAACCATGTGTCCAAAAACCACCATTTTTTTTTTCACGAGCTGCCCCACTACCTATGAGGCTCCCATCTCAGTTTAGAGTACATGGGACCAATCTTGCAAAGAATATAACACATACCCAACAATAGAAATATTGTAAGAATAAATGTTGAGAAATATTATAAGAACGATTTGCTTATGAGATATATGACCATGGAACTATTTAATATTATTATTTATTATTCATATTTATTAATGTACTTTGAATCATAAATATAACATTTATAATATTTAAATATTCATAACATTTAAATTAGTTTCTTAGTAAAATGTATAGTTGTACGGGAATGGCTAGAGACATCTTCAAAACTCTTCTAGCTTTTGAGAACTTGGGAAGTGGTACAAATGTATTCAATTGACTAGGAATTGTTTCCAAATCCGGGAGTTTTTTTTGAAGCTTAACATCAAAGAAACAATTAATTGAGAAAGAGTTTTCAATATAAACAAGTAACAATTAATTGAGAAAGAGTTTTCAATATAAACATAAATAATTTTTAATGTGCTTAATATGTATACATTGTGCAAGAGGAGACCATTTGTTATACCTCAAAATTAATTGGGAAAGAGTTTTCAATATAAAGTTTTTTAATTTAAAATTTTATTTTTGGTGTTGATAAGTGTTTATTTTTTGTTTTATTAAATTAAAATGTAAATATTTTTATTCAATTATTACAAATACCTAATTTATTATATTTATTCAAAGTATCATCATAAAACAAATACTAAAGTACAAGTAAATCTCATTTCAAAAATTATTTAAATAAAAATAATAATAATACTCACTTTATAGTTATAGATATGAATAACTTTTAATGCACTTATGTTTTCCTTTGAGCCCAAATTAAACATGAAAAACACCATGTCCATGACAATAGTTTGCTCCGCTCTTTGTTGTTGTTAACCAACCATATCATTGATTTTTATTGTATTTTCTTATTATGAGAGTAGTATTATTTAGCTTTTTCCAATCAAAACTAGATCAAATTTACAACCATGTTCCAAATTTATATATGTAAAATTTAATTTTAAAAAAATGTTAAAATTATATATGTGTATTTTGTTTCTATTTTTTAATTGAATCTTTATGAATATTAAAGTTTTAGTGATGTATTAAATATATTCATATAATTATTAATACAAATTAAATTAGTAATTTTGATATTATATTTATAAAAAATAAAATTATATTTATAAAAAGATTGTCAAAACACCATCTTCAAAAAAAATAAATTATATTCATATTGAAAATAAAATTATATTTATAAAAAAATTGTCAAGACACCATCTTCAACCATGACAAAAATGGAGCGCTGACAGACATAGCCTTCTGTGGGAAACACCATTCCCTGGCTTTGACTTGCATGGACTCCATATGCAAAACAACTCAAAACAATCTGTTGAATAAACCAGTGCAACGTACAAATCTAAAATCTAATTTCAAATGGATGAAGATTTTTCAGTGGAAGTAAATAAAGTTTCGTTTCCAGAGGAGCAATTGAAGGGCGAGGGAGGATTGGCCACATCATTTCCATTTCCCTCCGACATTTGAACGCTGTCCATATGGAGACGAGGAGGAGATGGGTTTCTTCTCTTGGAGAAATCATACGTTAAGAACACTACTAGTGCAACTGCTATTGCTGTCAGACCAACTCCTACAACGTAGCAACCTGCTGCAGAAGAAACTGATTGATATCAATGAGAGTTTTTGATTATGTAGATTTTCACAGGAGAACTTTTTTAGAGGTAAACTGTGTATAAGATTTTTAAACATTTTGAAATGTTCAATGTTTTCAGTGGACACTTCATCGATATCAATATATTTTTAGTGGACATTCCACCGATACCAATACTAGTTTTTATATCTTTAATGATAGATGAAGTATCCACTTTAAACATTTTAAAACCTTATACAGTTTAACTCCATTAAAATTCTTATACACATTTTACATACAGAAATATTATCCAGTAATCCAATATAAACAAAATTCAAATTCACATTGACATTAAATCGGAGATGCTGAATATAATAGAAACAAAATCATATTTACTTAGTAAAATCGCCGACGTGTTTCCAGTCCCTGTGTCTTGAGTACCTGCAAGGATAATTCCACAGTTTTTATGTGGGAAACACATAATATACAGAGCATGATTCATTGTGCATTTAATATATCTTTACACTTCGAGAAAACTCAAGCGTTAAGAAGCTATTTGTTGCAGGCGATCAGAAACCTACCATTGTCGGGGCATTTGTCTGGATTTGAGGTGCCATCGGGACAATGGCAAAGAAATGTTGTCGGTTTCGAGATGTCATAACCACAATATCCGTTGCTATTGAAACACGCGCGACAGCTTTGAAATCTGTTGGGGTCGACATTCCAGCTTACGTCAAAAGGCTGCTCTGGGAAAGTCTGGTTATCAATGAAGTCCTTATTAATTGGTACTTGAAATGCGTTACAGAAGGGTGTCTTCTGTAGATCTATATCTGGACTCAAGCTGTAGTGCCAATTATCACCACACAGATTGATCGATTTATGAACTCGCGATCCATGAATGTTGTCAGGAATTCGATCGTTGCAACTGTGCGGCTTCCAGAGCGTGAGATTAATGTATGTATCGAGGATCTGAAAATGGGAATCGGACCGCCAGAATTCAGAGTAATTGCCCGAAAGATTGCATTTACCGTCCCACAGATTGTCGTTTACAATTGTCAATATACTGTCCATGCTACCATTCCAAAAGAAAAGCAAAGAGGATCCCAATATGTGATACTGGTTTCCACCAATATTAATCAAAGAATGGCCCTGATTATCACATGACTGTAGCTGAAACTCAGGGTCGCCGCAGCCGCTGCCATTTTTCCCAAAAGGATAGCTGAATTCAACGTCTTCACATGTAACTATATCCGAAAGACAATTGTTGTACTGATTGGCTAGACATGATGTTGAGGCGCAGAGGAGGAGGAGGAGAGGAGCAGATGCAAGAAGAAGGAAAATATGAACAGCGAGAGACATGGAGTTGGGAAGATGAAGAACAGGTATTCTCATTACTCAGTGACGCCTTCAACTTAACAGAGGAGGGTTCTGCAAATTAGTCAGAACAAACGTAAGAAGAAGGGTTCTGCAAATACATTAAGAAGGCGGAGAAAAGACTGACTCGGAGTGAGGGATACGGCATGGAATTGCAGCGCAAAGACGGCAAAGTCTACACGGCAGTTAGACTTCAAAGTCTGTAATTTCTTTGACTACACGAACTTTGGTGGTTGCTTCTGCTGCTGCCGGTCAATGGAATAATTAAATTCCACGGGCTTCTAGCATCCGTGCCTTGAACGTCGTTGACTGGTAAAAGTGAAGACTTTGAAAAGGGAGTGTAGAAATTTCTTAGTATGTATTCTAAATGTTATAATTTTTTATTTTTATTTTCATTTTTTTTTATCAAAATTTTAGTGGATACTCGAGTACTTTTTTCTCTCCATCCTAAAATCTCGACGAACTATATTCGAGAGAATCAAAGTACTCTCATGAGCCCGAAGAATTTAAATATGATAATTCATGTTCATGTGTTATTTGGCATGGATTCAAAATTGTGTTTTGGGAAGATTTTTTTTTAATTAAAATTATGTTTTTAAAAAATTTGAACTTTTTAACTTTTGATATGAGATTAAATTGTAATTTAGGTGAGATTAAGTTGTAATTGGAGTTAATATTTGATTTCATGGGATCAAGTTTAAATGTTACTTATAAGCACATGACCCCTCTCATGGACTAGCATCTATAGGAGCTAAGTGGTGGTAGTGAAAAAGGGTGACAACATGTCTTCTCAATTTATTTTCCACCAAGTTACTATTGGGAGGAGGAGGCTACATTGCAACTTCATTGCTTGTGTATTGACAAAGCAGTCTAGTGAGCACCTATGGTGGTTGTAAGTATGTTTACCTCTATATGGGCTTTTTAGTTTGTTGTTGCAGTGTTTATTCCAAATTGCTTATGTGGTTCATGGTTTGGAATTCTTAGTGTTGGATGTTGCAATTCGAGATGTTGTGACTCTGGGTTCATCAGTGGGTTCTGTGGTTGTTCATGCTAGTTTTACTTTTTCATTGCCCATAGGGATTATTGTAGGGTGCCTATGTGAGTTGTGATGCCCTTGTCACCAACAAACCCAAAACGGTTTGCCCTGATACCAATTTGTGACATCCCCGTCACCAACAAACCCAAAACGATTTTCTTTGATATCAATCTGTGACGTACCCAACTACCGGGAAACAGGCTGAGCATGCCCATCACACCCAAGAACGCACTTCTTGAGCCAATTATAACTTCTGATGCCAAACAACTAAATAAAGAAGCATGAAATAACACACACAGTCATCAAGATTCATGTTAAACTAAGAAAAAATGAATAATATGCCATGCACAACAATAACCAACAATAAGACACGCTATTAATACATATCTCATAGATACTAATCAATACACAACAAAAAAAATTATGCAAGAAGAGAAACACATGAAAGTGAGCACTTATCTTTAATAAAACCAATCATCAACTGGTTGTTGGCCAAGTAGGTTCCACCCAACCTTAGACATTGATGTTCCAAGTCTCAACAACATGCCACCCCGAGCTAGGGCTATGAATCCACAAGGATGGGTGCCAGAGTGACACTCAATTTCCCAAACCAGTCAACATTCAAGCTTTAAAAGGTTTCCCAACACACAACAATCCAAAGTTCACCAACTCTTGCAATATACCAGATAAATTATATAATGCAGAACATAAATATTTAGCAAGTAGTAATGGAACAACAAGATTATAGCTAGAACAATACCAAAATAACACTAGAAAGAGGACCTTTATTAAAGATAGCAATCTTCACTTACCTCTTCAAGTGGGAAACCTCCAACAAAGAAGATCTCTATTACAATAATCTCCAAGAAAAAAATACCCAATACCTCTTATTCTTATTTATACTAACTCTACCTTCTAAGGAAACTTCTAGAAGAAGATCTTTCTAGAAGCAAAAGCTTTTATTAGGTCTTATTACATTGACTTATTCTTCTTTATTTAATAGGCCTTAGTAACTAATGTCAACCTTTATTACATAGAAAACATATCCTACTAACTAATGACCCATGAAGAGGGGTTAGGATCGGATCCTAACATGCCCTCCCCCTTCAAAAGCAGCCTTGTCCTCAAGGATGAAGATGCGGAAACTGTTGTAGTATGGTTGATGGTTCCCAAGTCTCATCATCTGGTGATGTGTCCTTCCACTTGATCAACACTTGATAGTTTTTCCATGCAACTGACGTTCACGTGTATTGAGGACGACTTATGGTTGGAGCCAAAGGGAACCTTCTTCATCTAATTTCGGAAGGATGGTTTGGACCCTGCAATTATGTCCCACCACTTTCTTTAAACAGGAAACATGGAACACAGGATGGATTTTGGAAGTAGCTAGAAGGGCCAATTTGCAGGAAACTGAACCAATACGCTTAATGATCTCGTAGGGACCATAAAACTTGGGTTCCAACTTGTGATATCCATGGGCTTTGAGAGATGTTTGTTTGTAAGGTTGGATCCTAAGAAACACATGATCACCTTCCTAAAAAACCCTTTCTAAACGATGTTGGTCCACCTGATGCTTCATTCGATTTTGGGCCATGTGGAGGTTATCCTTCAGAGCCGCTACAGTGGCTATTCGACCTTGCAACATGCTATCAATAGATTTGACCTTTGATGTGCCCAGAAGATAGGTAGTGACGGTAGGTGGTCGTTGGCCATACACTGCTTCATATGGGGTCATTTTAGTGGCCATGTGATATGAAGTAGTGTACCACCATTCGGCCAAGGGGAGCCATTGCACCCACTGATGTTGTTTTTCCGAAACAAAACAATGCAAGTAGGTTTCCAAACATTTGTTGACCACTTCTGTTTGGTCGTCATATTGGGGGTGATAGGTGGTGCTCATGTTTAGTTGGGTGCCCTGCAATTTAAACAACTCTTTCCAAAATGTGCTGGTGAAAGTTGGATCACAATAATATACAATAGAGGTGGGCATGCCATGTAACTTGAAAATATGATCAAGGAAAAATTGGGCTACTAGTGCCAGTGTGAAAGGGTGGGGTAATGTACAAAAATGAGCATACTTGGAGAGGCGATCAACCACCACCATGATGATGGACTTGTTCCCATCTTTCGGGAGGCCCACTATAAAGTCCATGGAGATATCCATCCACATCAAAGATGGAATGGGTAGGGGTTGTAGAGCTCCTGGAGACTTGATGGTTTCACCTTTATTATGTTGGCACACCTCACATTTTGTAACACCCCTGTTTCCCCCAACTTGTAATTAATCATTAATTAGGATTACCATGTAGCATGGGAACAATGTAAATGTATTATTTTTGAATTTATAATAACTGACTGTGGGGGTGAAGCCTTGAAAGTATTGGCCATGATATCACTAGAGGAAAGAGTGCGAAAACTATAAGAGAGGGTTCATTATATCGAATGACCCTAAATTTCCCTTGTTGAGGATAAAAAACCTCCTCTGGTTCCCAAGGAGGAATCAACTAATGAAGAAAGGACTGGTGGTTGAACCATCAACCACCCCCATGAATAGAAGCATGGTCTAGCTACAGAAGGTTAACTCGAAGTACCACAGGGTCATGCAGACCCAGACTGACCCGAGTTTTCCTTCTGACAGAAGGAACAAGATAGGAGGGATGTGCGTGCAAGGAACGTAAGGGAATAAAGAGAAGAGTGGAGAATGCAAGAAGCTCTCCAGCAAAGAGCGGGCATAAGGTCATGAGCTTGATGTTGGGAGAGTGTCTGATAAACCTCGTCAAGGCCATGACATAGAGAGAAATATCTGAGAGTATGCAGAGAAAGGGACCCGAGAAGAATATCGCGAGCTTGATGTTGAGGAAGCATCTGATAAACCTCACAGAAGATGTGAAAGAGAAAGGATCATTGAGAATTGGTGTAAATTCCCTGGTGATATCCTGGCTTGGCACGAGGGTGGCCAGGTGGCCAGAGCACTAAGAATGAATGCCTCTAAGCCTATGGTTTGGTGGAAAGTCAAACTTCCACAGTTAGTTAGTTGGATGCAACCTGTAATAGATAAGTATTCTCATATCCTGTGTAATTGGATTGTAACTGTAGATTAAAGTTGGATATCCTATGAATATTGCAGGGATGTGCATGTTTTCTTAATGGTTATATTGTATCCCTTTTATTTCTACTTGATTGTGTATTTAGGCAAGTAAGAAATTATATGGTTTAGACATGACTTGTACTTGTAAATGCTTGAGCCATGTGGTGGCTTAAGCTAGAGAAATGAATTGTGAGTTCGTCGACCTTGGGCACAGTTTCATGTGTGCATGTCGACACTTCTAGTCATTCTGAGTCCCTTGGAGGAAGGATTCTGTTAAAGCTCAGGAGAGATAGTGCACGTATGCACAGGCTCTCTACGAGGTGGGAAAAGACCGAGAACCTTTCAGTTCTAGAGTGATGAATGAGCACAAGGGGTGTGCGGAAGATCCCTCTAAGCGTTAAGAACAAGAGAAATAGCGCAAAGTGCCTAAGTACTTTATAGATGATGAAGCTCGGGAAGAATAGCGAGATTCAAGTCTCAAAAGGGAAGATTCTTTCGTTTGGAAGATGAATGGATGAGATTAGTTTGGGAGGAGCCGAAGCTCTTCACAATCGTCAAATCTAGAGAAGGGATGTGTATGTTAATCCTTCGAGCCCTTCGGACTTCGTGGGTTTGGAGACATGGGTATATTCATCATACAAGAGGTGAATCCCCTGAAGTCTCGAAGTAAATCTGGGTCGTAGATCTGAGGATTCTCGGGAGCTATCCCGACCATCAATCTATGATGTAGTTAGTCCAGCGTTGACCGTTTCAGGAGGATAGGGGTGTTGTAACGTTAAGACCTCCCGAAGACCGGAGTCACGAAGTAATGTGGACCGTGGATCTAAGGATCCTTCGAGACCCTTCTCGATTGTCCATCATAAAGGACACATGGCACCGGATCTTGTACTCCGGAGGTTTAACACACCGGAAGGAAGCAGGTGTAAAAGGTTGAAGACTCCCAAAGTCGCAGGGAGCCAGAGGATATCTAAACCATCCATCAACCGAGACACATGTCAGTATATCGTTAACTGTGGAGGAGAGCCACTCTAGAGGATTTGAAGCTTGGTTCTTCAAAAATCCTCAAAGCTCGGAGTAACGGAGTAGATCTCGACCGTCCATCATAAAGGACACGTGGCGACAGATCCTTTAGTCTAGAGACTGGACACTCCGGGAGGTTATAGGCGGGAGCGGGTGAAATCACCGAAGTCCCGAAGTGCCGAAGTACTGGAATATATCCTAGTCCTTGGCATAGGAAGACACGTGGTAGTAGATTGTTAACTCCAGAGAAGAGCCACTCCAAAGGAAATGAGGTGAGGTGCTTCGAAAAACCCCAAAGCCTGAAGTAGAGGATCATATCTCAGTCGTTAGTCAGTCGAAGACACGTGGTGGGAGATCTCGCATTCCATAGGAGAGAAAACAAAAGGGTGGAAAGACTTCCGAAGAGTCAGGAGCCGAAACAGATCTGAGCCGTCCGTTGGTAAGGATAGGTGTCGCCATATCCTGCACTCCGACGTTGTAGTACTTCAGAAGAGTTGAAGAGTGGAGGTGCGAGGAATCATGAAGGCCAGAGTCATGAAGTCACCTCAGCTGTCTGTGAAGGAGGACGTGTGGTAGAAGATCTGCCACTTCGAAGAAAAGTCACTCTGGAAGAAAAATGGTGTTGCGTGGGTGAAGAACTTCGGAAGGTCAGAGAGTTAGAGTTCATCATGACCGTTGAATAGAGAATGTGTGTCAAAATATCTGACACTCTGGAGATTTGCATTTGTGAAGCCTCAAGAACTATCGAAGCCCGGAGTTCCAAGGTGAATTAGAGCCATCAAATGCTCTGAGGACATGTGGAGTCAAATTGTGAACTTTGGAGATTTTCCACTCTGGAGGATTTGCGTGGTGGTGGTCTTGGCACCTGTTGTTTGGGTGTCTGGTCATAGCCCGCAGTCATATGTGATTGTAGACAGAGGGGGGGGATAGGCATGGATTCAGTCCGAAGGTCGAACACCGAATTCCCTGTTATCCTATGAGTTAGCCGAGGACCCAATCTAGTCATTGGATTTGTTGATGGATGGATTTTCTCCATAAAATTAGGAATTTTGGAAGTCCCGGGATATCAAAGAAATCAGGGAGAAGTATATTGAGTCGGACCCACGTGGAAGCCCCGTGGCCTCGACTAATGAACACCCGAGGAACTTGGGAGAGGTATAATTTCTAGCTCTGAGCTCGATTTTGAGCATGGAGACCATGGCTGGTGTAATGTCCTTGACCATCCATGTCAGGCCACACTACGACAGAGAACTCTTACGTTCTCTCTGGGGAACATACTGTAACATACCCAACATCGAACTGAGCTATGCCACATAAATTTTTCGAACTGCATGAAATTAAAATACATATGCACACAAAACTCTTGCGGAAGCATATATAAAAAAAAAATATGTAGATAGAAAAATACGTTATGTAAATGCACAGATTCATACTAAAATGAAAGTAAACATATACATGCAACATATACAGGAAATACCCATAAATTTACAGACAGTTATAAACACACATAAGATAAACCCATAAATATAAGCACGTAAATAACAATGCAACATGTAAATTTATCACCCAGATTGGCACTTATCTTGGTAAGAATGTCACCAACTGCATGAAGACCTTCCAGGAACCTCCCAGCCTTAGACCACACTGTTCATCACTCTCAACAGTGAGTCACCCCCAAGCTGGGACTAAACTCCACCTGGGTAAAGGGATTCCTAACCAGGCTAAAGGCTCATAGACAACAGGAAGGACTCAGTCTTAGGTGCCAACTCAAACTAACAACCCACAATCCCTCATTCCCCACATGCTTGTCCCACCTAGGAAGTGTGCCCCTTCTCTGCTCAACAGTTCTTCGGCTGCCCCACTTCCTTTTTGGGCTTTAGCAACAGGCCGGACATGAAGTCTCAGAGAACTGTAGCTGCAGTTAAACACCTTCAGGAAACCAATCCCCAATAATTCTCTCACCCAGAGAATTTCTCACGGGCCTAACAACCCGCTTCTTCAATCCATCTCCCAAGCTAACCAGATACACCAACACAAATGGCTATCGATACGGGTTGAGGTACAGTCATGAAAATGCAAAAGATAGCTCAATGGGTGTGAATACTCATGAATGATTGACTGGATGACTCAATGATGGATGTAATGATGGCAAGAATGATGGAAAATATGATAGGAAATGAACTAAGTCCCAACAATATGTATGCATGTCCCCAACTTGACACTTGTCATGTTGGGAGCTATTTTGGTCCACTTGTAACCCACTTTAGAACTTAGGATAAAATAATTATCCATACTTTATGATTTAATAAATATTAATAATATAATATTCCTTTTTGGCCTAAGCTCCCTAGCTTATCCCCTTTCCTTAACTTAGCCCCCCACTTTCCCTAACTAGTGGATTTTAGTCCCCCATCCCTTTTATCATGGTTGGTCTGCACGCAACGATGTATTTTATATTAATTATGAAACATGTACAAAAATAGACGCACTAGCCTTTAACATCTAGGCTCTCAGGCCTAATCAAAACATAAGCATCACTTATAACAACTAGCTCACCAACCTATAAAACATAGCATAAACACAAAGGCTCATTGGCCTCACAATCACGTACACTTAAGATGCTACTCACGGTATCTTGGAATGTGCACACTTGATCATTTTATTGCGCAGTACATCTGCACACTATGCCATGAAATGTTCATACAAAATGATATCAAAACAACTCACTAGCTTAAGTACATTTGCATTTACATTTACAATTGGGTTCGGCCTTAGGTATGTTACAGCTGGAAAGCTCTGGATGAGCAGAATGGGATAGATACCCCAAATGGATGGTTTGAGATAGTTAAGGAAAACTAATTTATGATGCCCCACCCCTTAAAAGAGCACCTAGGGGTCAGGTGTGTTACAAATTGGTATTAGAGCATGACAATAACACTTGGCTTGCTTGGGCTCATGCACAAGTCATATGAAAATATTTTTGTATTACTTTAAGGATGTAGATTAAAATACAGATGGGATTTTACCCAACGAGATTGAACCATGATAGTTTGTGACAAAGGGATCCTAGAATTTCTTGGGAAATGAAAGCCGATCCTACAGGAATGGGATTATGCTGAAGAGCACTAATATTTAAACTAAAATATCAATATGAACGGATGGAAAGGATCTGTAGCAATAATGATTACTGCTTTAATAAAGGGTTAAACCTAGTACAGGTGTATAACCCCTCACGATTAGAGGAATGAGTATAACCCCTTTTAAATTCTATAATCAAACTAAACTAGAAAGCATTAGATTCTCTATAATTGAGTATTTAGATGTAAAGTTATTTTAAATTCTACAATGTAAAATCAAAACTATAAAACACTTTAAATTCCCTGTAATTGAATACTTATTTCTCTCCATCCTAGAAACTCGACGAACTATATTCGAGAGAATCAAAGTACTCTCATGAGCCCGAAGAATTTAAATATGACAGTTCATGTTCATGATTCACAGTTGATTAGTCCCTACAAATGCAGGGTTTCATGTATTCCCCTCACACTGAAGAGTCGACTTTGTGTTATTTGGCATGGATTCAAAATTGTGTTTTGGGAAGATTTTTTTTAATTAAAATTATGTTTTTAAAAAATTTAAACTTTTTAATTTTGGATATGAGATTAAATTGTAATCTAAGTGAGATTAAATTGTAATCTAGGTGAGATTAAGTTGTAATTGGAGTTAATATTTGATCTCATATATGGGACCAAGTTTAAATGTTAATTATAAGTACATGATTCCTTTCTTGGACTAGCACCTATAGGAGCTAGGGTGGCAGTGAAAAAGGGTGACAACATTTCTTCTCAATTTATTTTCCACTAAGTTACTATTGGGAGGAGGAGGCTACATTGCAACTTCATTGCTTGTGTATTGAGATAATAGTGTGGTGAGCACCTATGGTGGTTTCAAGTATGTTTGCCTCTATATGGGATTCTTAGTTTGTTGTTGCAGTGTTTATTTCAAATTGCTTATATGGTTCATGGTTTGGAATTATTAGTGTTGGATGTTGCAATTCGAGATGTTGTGACTCTGGGTTCATCAGTTCTTTGTGGTTGTTCATGCTAGTTTTATTTTTTCATTGCCCACAAGGATTATTGTAGGCTGTCTATGTGAGTTGCGACGCCCCTGTCACGAACAAACCCAAAACGATTTTCTCTGATACCAATATTTGACATCCCTGTCACCAACAAACCCAAAATGATTTGCTTTGATACTAATCTGTGATGTACCCAGCTACCGGGAAACAGGATGAGCATGCCCACCACACTCAAGAACACACTTCTTGAGCCAATTCTAACTTCTGATGCCAAACAACTAAATAAAGAAGCATGAAATAACACACACGGTCATCAAGATCCATGTTAAACTAAGAAAATGAACAATATGCCATGCGCAACAATAACCAACAAGAAGACAGATTATTAATACATATCTCATAGATACTAATCAATACACAACAAAAATAATTATGCAAGCAGAGAAGCACATGAAAGAGAGCACTTATCTTTAATAAAACCAATCATCAACTGGTTGTTGGCCAAGTAGGTTCCACCCAACCTTAGACACTGATGTTCCAAGTCTCAACAACAGGCCACCCCCGAGCTAGGGCTATGAATCCACAAGGATGGGTGCCACAGTGACACTTAGTTTCCCAAACCAATCAACATTCAAGCTCTAAAAGGTTTCCCAACACACAACAATCCAAATTTCACCAACTCTTGCAATATACCAGATAAATTATGTAATGCAGAACATAAATATTTAGCAAGCAGTAATGGAAAAACAAGATTATAGCTAGAACAATACCAGAATAACACTATAAAGAGGACCTTTATTAAATATAACAATGTTCACTTGCCTCTTCAGGGGGGAAACCTCCAACAGAGCAGAGCTCTATTACAATAATCTCCAAGAAAAAAATATCCAATACCTCCTATTCTTATTTATACTAACTCTACCTTCTAAGGAAACTTCTAGAGGAAGATCTTTCTACAAGCGGAAGCTTCTATTAGGTCTTCTTACATTGACTTATTCTCCTTTATTTAATAGGCCTTAGTAACTAATGTCAACCTTTATTACATAGAAAACATATCCTACTAACTAATGACCCATGAAGAGGGGTTAGGATTAGATCCTAACATGCCCTCCACCTTCAAAAGAAACCTTGTCCTCAAGGCTGAAGATGCGGATATTGTTGTAGTATGGACAATGGTTCCCAAGTCTCATCCTCTGGTGATGTGCCCTTCCACTTGATCAACACTTCCTTGATAGTTTTTCCATGCAACTGACATTCATGTGTATTGAGAACTACTTATGGTTGGAGCCAAAGGGAACCTTCTTCATCTAATTCCAGATGGATGGTTTGGACCCTGCAATTATGTCCCACCACTTTATTTAAACAAGAAACATGGAACACCAGATGGATTTTGGAAGTAGATGGACGAGCCAATTTGTAGGCAACTGAACCAATACGCTTAATGATATGGTAGGGCCCATAAAACTTGGGTTCCAAACTGTGATATCCCTGGGCTTTGAGAGATGTTTGTTTGTAAGGTTGGAGCCTGAGAAACACCCGATCACCTTCCTAAAAAACCCTTTCTGAACGATGTTGGTCCACCTATTACTTCATTCAATTTTGGGCCATGTGGAGGTTATCCTTCAGAGCCGATAGGGTGGTTGTTCGACCTTGCAAAATGGTATCAATAGATTGGACCTTTGATGTGCCTAGAAGATAGGTAGTGATGATAGGTGGTCGTTGGCCATACATTGCTTCATATGGGGTCTTTTTAATGGTCATATGATATGAAGTATTGTACCACCATTCGACCAAGGGGAGCCATTGCACCCAATGATGTTGTTTGTCCGAAGTAAAACATCGTAAGTAGGTTTCCAAACATTTGCTGACCACTTCTGTTTGGACGTCATACTGGGGGTGATAGGTGGTGCTCATGTTCAGTTGGGAGCCCTGCAATTTAAACAACTCTTGCCAAAATGTGCTGGTGAAAGTTGGATCATGATAATATACAATAGAGGTGTGCATTCTATGTAACTTGAAAATATGATCAAGGAAAAATTGGGCTACTAGTGCCAGTGTGAAAGGGTGGGGTAATGTACAAAAATGAGCATACTTGGAGAGGTGATCAACCACTACCATGATGACGGATTTCTTCCCATCTTTCAGAAGGCCCACTATGAATTCCATGGATATGTCCATCCACATCAAATTTGGAATGGGTATGGGTTGTAGAGCTCCTGGATACTTGATGGTTTTACCTTTATTATGTTGGCACGCCTCACATTCTGTAACATCCCTGTTTCTCCCAACTTGTAATTAATCATTAATTAGGATTGCCATGTTGTAGCATGGGAACGATGTAAATGTATTATTTTTTGAATTTCCAATAACTGACTATGGGGGTGAAGCCTTGAAAGTACCGGCCATTATATCACTAGAGGAAAGAATGTGAAAACTATAAGAGAGGGTTCATTATATCGAATGACCCTAAATTTCCCTTGCCGAGGATAACAAACCTCCTCTGGTTCCCAAGGAGGAATCAATTAATGAAGAAAGGACCGGAGGTTGAACCATCGACCACCCCCATGAAAGGAAGCATGGTATAGCTACAAAAGGTCATCCCAAAGTACGACAGGGTCCTGTAGAGCCATACTAACCCGAGTTTTCCTTATGACAGAAGGAACAAGATAGGAGGGATGTGCATGCAAAGCATGTAAGGAAATAAAGAGAAGAGTGGAAAATGCGAGAAGCTCTCCAACAGAGAACAGGCAGAAGGTCACGATCTTGATGTTGGGAGAGCGTTTGATAAACCTCGTCGAGGTCGTGACAGAAAGATAAATCTCTGAGAGTATGCAGAGAAAGGGACTCGAGTAGAAGACCGCGAGCTTGATGTTGAGGAAGTATCTAATAAACCTCGCAGAAGATGTGAAAGAGCAAGGATCATTGAGAATTGGCGTAAATTTCCTGGTGATATCATGGCTTGGCACGGGGGTGGCTAGGTGGCCAGAGAACTAAGAATGAATTCCTTTGAGATTATGGTTGGGTGGAAAGGTGAACACCCACAGTTAGTTAGTTGGTTGCAACCTATAATAGATAAGTATTCTCATATCCTGTGTAATTGGACTGTAACTGTAGATTAAAATTGGATATCCTATGAATGTTTCAGGGATGTGCATGTCTGCTTAATAGTTATACTGTATCCCTTTTATTTCTTCTTGATTATGTATTTAGGAAAG
The DNA here is from genome assembly GCA_000966675.3 of Picea glauca. Taxonomy (NCBI): domain Eukaryota; kingdom Viridiplantae; phylum Streptophyta; class Pinopsida; order Pinales; family Pinaceae; genus Picea; species Picea glauca. Next base: position 399,168 of record JZKD02S1719906.1, read on the forward strand.
TAAGAAATTATATTGTTCAGACATGACTTGTACTCATAAATGCTTGAGCCTTGTGGTGGCTTAAGCTAGAGAAATAAATTGTGAGTTTGTCGACCTTGGGCACAGTTTCACGTGTGCATGACGACACTCCTAGTCGTTCTGAGTCCCTTGGAGGAAGGATTATGTTAAAGCTCAGGAGAGATAGTGCACGTATGCACAGGCTCTCTGGGAGGCAGGTAGAGACCAAAAACTTTTAAGTTCTAGAGTGATGAATGAGCGCAAGGGGTGTGCGGAAGATCCCTCTAAGTGTTAAGAACAAGAGAAATAGTGCAAAGTGCTTAAGTAATTTAGAGCTAATGAATCTCAGGAAGAATAGCGAGATTCAAGTCTCAAAAGGGAAGATTCTTTCATTTGGAAGACGAATGGATGAGATTAGTTCGGGAGGAGTTGAAGTTGTTCAAGATAGTCATATATGGAGAAGGGACGCGTATGTTAATCCTTCGAGACCTTCAGACTTCGTGGGTCCGACGACTTGGGTATATTTTTCGTACAGGAGGTGAATCCCCTGAAGTCCCAAAATAAATCTGGGCTATAGATCTGAGGATTCCCAGGAGCTATCCCGACCATCGGATCTACGATTTAGTTAGTCCGACGTTGACCGTTTCGAGAGGATAGGGGTTTTGTAATGTCAAGACCTCCCGAATACTAGAGTCGCGAAGTAATGTGGACCATGGATCTAAGGATCCTTCGAGACCCTTCTCAACCATCCATCATAAAGGACATGTGGCACCATATCCTATACTTCGAAGGTTTAACAGACCGGAAGGAAGCATGTGTAAAAGGTTGAAGACTCTCGAAGTCACAGGGAGTCGGAGGAGAACTGAACTGTCCATTAACTGAGACACGTGTCAATATATCGTTAACTCCAGAGTAAAGCCACTTCAGAGGATTTGAAGCTTGGTGCTTTGAAAATCCCCGAAGCTCGGAGTAATGGAGTAGATCTCGATTGTCCATCATAAAGGACGTGTGGCAATAGATTCTTTAGTTCGGATACTGGACACTTTGGGAGGTTATAGGTGGGAGTGGGTGAAATCACCGAAGTCCTTAAGTGTCGAAGTGTTGGAATAGATCCTAGTCATTGGCATAGGAAGACACGTGGCAATAGATTTTTAACTCCAGAGAAGAGCCACTCTAGAGGAAATGAGGTGAGGTGCTTCGAAAAATCCCGAAGCCCGAAGTAGCGGAGAAGATATCAGTTGTCCGTCAGTTTGAGAAACATGGCGAGAGATCCTGCATTCCATTAGAGTGAGAAAATAAGGGTGGAAATACTCTCGAAGAGTTGGGAGCCAGAACAAATCCGAGTCATCCGTTAGTAAGGACAAGTGTCACCAGATCCCGCACTCTGGAGTTATAGTACTCCGAAAGATTTGAAGAGTGGAGGTGCGAGGACTCATGAAGGCCGGATTCATGAAGTCACCTCAGCTGTCTGTGAAGGATGATGCATGGTAGAAGATCTGCCACTTCGAAGAAAATTCACTCTAGAAGAAAATTGGTGTTGCGTGGGTCGAGAACTCCCAAAGGCTAGAGTGTCAGAGTTCATCATGACCGTTGAATAGAGGAGGATGCGTGTCAAAATATCTGACACTCCAGAAGGATATCATTCCATAGGTTTGCGTGTGTGAAGACTCAAGAACTGTCGAAGCCTGGAGTTCTGAAGTGAATCAGAGCCATCAAATGATCTAAGGACACGTGGCGTTGGATTGGGAACTTTGGATATTTTCCACTCTGGAGGATTCACGTGGTGGTGGTCTTGGAACTTGTTGTTTGGGTATCTGGTCATAGCCCGTGGTCGTATGCGATTGTAGATAGAGGGAGGGGCTAGGCATGGATTCAATTCGAAGGCCGAACGCCGAATTCCTCATTATCCTGTGAGTTAGCCAAGGAACCAATCCAGTCGCTGGATTTGTTGATGGATGGATTTTCTCCATTGAATTAGGAATTCTGGAAGTCTTCAGATATTAGAGAAATCAGGGAGAATTATATTGAGTCAGACCCACGTGGAAGCCCTGTGACCTCGACCAATTAACAACCAAGGAAATTGGGAGAGGTATAATTGCCAACTCTGATCTCAGTTTTGAGCATGGAGACTGTGGATGGAAAGCTTTGGACGAGAAGAATGTGATAGAGACCCTGAATGGAGGGTTTTAGATAGTTAAGGGAAATGAATTTATGATGCCCCACCCCTTAAAAGAACATCTAGGGGTCAAGTGTGTTACAAATTGGTATTAGAACACGAAAAAAACACTTGGCCTACTTGGGCTCATGCATGAGTCATATGAAAATATTTTTGAAGTACTTTAAGGATGTACATTAAAATACAGTTGGTATTTTACCCAACGAGATTGAACCATGCTAGTCTGTGACAAGGGGATCCTATCATTTCTTGGGAAATGAAAGCCAATCCTACAGGAATGGGATTATGATGAAGAACACTAATATTTAAACTAAAATAACAATATGAATGGATGAAAAGGAACCATAGTAGTAATGATTACTTCTTTAATGAAGGTTTAAACCTAGTATAGGTGTATAACCCCTCATGATTAGAGGAATGAGTCTAGTGACCATTCCCTGAAAAGGGAGAGCATGCACAACTCTCGGGTTTCAAGTGAAATGAGAATTTTTTTTTGTTTCTGGGTACAATAATTGTTGGGCTGGGTTTTTCTAATCAAACTGATAAACAAAGCTGTATAAATATAGAGTGATTAAGTGAGAAATCACAACAACCTTCCTTGCTTGGTGGATATGAAAATAATCTACCAAAATTCTTGTGGGAGGAGGAGAGTGGCCTTCATCCCTGACTGTTGCTGAACAAAAGGAATAATTGTAGGTGTAATTGTCAACACTGATTTTTACCTAAAGATACTTTGGATTTCTGAACCAGAATGCTTAGTAAGTAAACATAAATTGAAGTTGCATTTGGGATTTAAGGGAATAGTCCAAATGTTATTAGTCATTAAAAAATTATTATAATTAAGGTAGAATGGTTGATTATATGTTGATAATGAATGTGTTAAAGGAAGTGATGGAGCACTTATAGAAGCCCAACAGGTCAGACTGACATCCAGTGGGGGATGGTATCCATATTGGTATAGTTGGACCCTAGTGAAGGGAATCTAGAAAAGGATCTCCTTGATTCAGAGATCTTATGATCAAGACTAGATGGAAGCAAAATTGGTTGTCCTGTTACCTTGAGCAAGGTTTTAATTTCCCATATTGTATTTATAATTTGGGTAATGTTCTATGGAAATTAAGGCAAGAGTGTTTTTCTTGCTAGCTGTTATCGCATAGAAAGGGAAACATAGTTATGACTATGTCTATTAAATTGCCAGGTGGATATCTTGTGAATGACTGCAAGCTCAGTGTTGAGTGTCCCTATGAGACTTGTCATAAGGATGAAAAAAATATCCTTGGAGGATGATCTGAAAGTCTGATATGTCCATGTGCATGTATGACATGGAAAAATGTGCAATTAATGAGCTTGCATGATGAACGTTTGGATTGTGTGTGTTATGCTTGAGTGCATGGATTTAATGCGTTATGAATATGAATCCTGATAGTAATACCAGTTCGGTGTGAATGATATTAAATGTGAAAGTGATGCACATGTATGATGTAAGAGTATAGGTACACTAAAGGCGTGAGGTGATTGCCTAAATGAGTGATATGTAAGGCAATAATTTCACTTGCCAAGATTAAGTGAATACCATGGATGCATGCTTGAATCCATTTTGAAGAGTCATGAAAGTTCTGTTTTGAATGATAGCTTAAGGGGAATGTGCTCCATTCCCTCAAGAAAGACTAGTGTAAATAGAAGAAAGAGTGGACGAGCAAGGATGCTTTGATGTCATAATAAGAGGCAATTGATTCTTCCTTGAAGGTCACATGAGAATGATTGTGAAAAATCATGAGTTAACTGATTTTAAAATAGAGATGTAGGTGGGCTGTGAAATATACCTATGGAAGCTACACACATGCTTATGATTATGCATATGGTTAAGCACATCATGGATATAAGTTAGCAAAACTAGAATATGTGTGGATACATAATTTGGATGCATGACAAAGATGCATGTTTATATTCTTTATGAAATATTTGGTACCTAGCTAAAGCCAACTCAGGGTTGAGGCTATCACAGATAGTGGAGGATATGCAATAAGGAAGTTTCATGCTGAAGGAGTTCCCTGTGGAGGAACTGTGTGAAGACTCTATTAGGAGAACATAGTCACAACCTTATTGACTACTGAAGGTTAAGAAGCGAACAACAAGCTTATATGTATATGCATATATATGTATATAAGAATCCTTGATTACATTTTGAAAAATGCCATGTAATGAATAGAAGACTAATAATGAATCTTGAACATTTCGATAACCGAATGGTAACATGCAGGATGCACAGGTTCATGATTCATTATGGACAAAAGGATTTGCTATTAAAGCATGATGATGTATCCTAAGAGTTAGGATGAGCTTGACCGAGGCTGCTCAAGAAAAGAGCAGAAATATCACAATAAGAAATAGATTGCATAAGTAAAGGGGGAGAAAAGGAGGAGCACTTTTCTCACCCTAAGAACCTTGAATTGTTTAACAGAGCCGTAGGATTAAAAGAGCAGTTGTGGAAACCAATAAATCTGGTAAAAGGAAAATAAACCCCCCTAGTAAGATTAAATGAATAAATGAGTATGTTTGACTGAATAGGCTTGGTTGAAGCCATGATTAAGAAAAGGTAGTGATGCCTTAGAGATAACTCAACTGGCCTGAAAGGTCCTAGGCAGTGTAAAAAGAATTGTAAGAAGGGGAGAGCCATCAATTCTTTTCTTGATGAGTATTATGTTTTTTCCCTGGGATGAGAAAGTTGATATGCTAATGAAAGTAAAAAGGTTTTGACACTATAGTGATAAGGGTTGTATTGTTGAAGAAACAATCGAAATTTGTTTGTGTTGCACTCATGGAAACATTTGAGGATAATGTGATGAAGTGCATAAAGATATGCTAGGACATTTTTAAGATTTTTTATGAATGTGAATGTTATGATACATGCATTTGGTTTAATATTACAACTAATGTAATTGTGACTATGATGATGCATGCTATGTATAGAAAGGAATTGGAGTTGTTGAGGAAGAAAGTTTCCAATGATGGGAAACCTCAAGCGGAGGATGACCAGGAGAAGCCTGCGGTTGAAAGATTGTTGACAGGGCTGTAAAAGTCCCCATAAAGCACTGATGATGAGGTAAAAATCAGAAGGAGGGTGATAGCAACCAAGAAATGGTATAAAGATATTTGTGCCTATGTGGCATAAGGTATGAAGGGATTTGGTAAGAACCCCTTTTGAAATATTTTATTGTCTTAGTGTTATGCATGAAATTTTGAAAGGCAATTGTAAGCCTTGGATACCCAAGTAAGGTATGATTCAGAAGGAGAACGTGAATGATGGAGGTATGAACCTCTGATAGTAAATATTGTTTGTAACCCTTGGAAGAATTCATGAAATGAAATGTCATGAATGAATTGACCAATCAAGGAATGCTTAAAGGCATTTATGTGAAGCCTTGAGTTTCATGAGTGATGATTTAAGGCTGTGATAGATTTAGAGAAAAAAATATGGTTCTGCTAAAATAATAATAATGGATAGAGAATTTGTATGGTAATAAGTTGGTTGAATTCCAACACACTGTTATAAGGGAAAAACTCTCTATGGCCAAGGGTAAAACACAACAGACATGTATGACTGCAGAAATCAACTCAATTCCAACATGTGCTATATAAACTAATGTGCAATACGAGGAAGAAGCCTAACTCGATCCAAGCGTTTGATGTCATTCCACCATTGAGCACTTTGACCCAAAGCTTTACACCTGCAAGAAGTTCTCAACAAACAAGCAATGAAAGTATATAGTGACAGTATATAAAATGAGTTAGCACATTAGATAGCGCAATCCATTAATAAACATTACAAACATGCCCATGGATAATAATCATATATTTGCAAGATATCGATAGGACGAGAAAGGAGTATTTATATTAATAATTGATCAACAGAAGTATCAACATTACAAACTTCCGTGTCGGCAGGGTTCAAAACTAAGAAACCAAGTTCCTTCCAACTGGGTCTCCACCACTTCAATCCTCCACCAAAGGCAAGCTCATAGCAAAGAGATAATGAGATCCTCTTGACAATAAGGGAAGAGCTTGGGGGCTGAACACTATGTTCAGACTCGAGTGACAAAGGGATGCAGACTCAATATGAATTAATTTCTCCAGAGTAACTTTGCTCTCAAAGTTGAATGCTTTCTCTCTCTTTTTCCATAGCTCGAAATTATGCTCTTATAGCCTCCAGAATGCAACTGAAGGGCCGAGTCAGAATGTTTCCAGTATATGTAAGGCCAAAGATCAGAGATCATTTGTCATGACATGGAAATCCAACCTCATTTTGTATTGTTTTGCACAAATCCCGATATACGCAAGCTGTAGTGGAGCAGCAAGTGTATACACATCTTTCAAAGTAGTTAGGAAGCGTATATGTGGAAAAATATATAATTTTGGCTTTGGATTTATCCAAAAAGGGGGTTGATAAGTTTGCATAGGGAAATGGAAAAAGGCCCTCTGTGCAAGATAGCAATGGTGAGGCAAATCTTGCTATAACAGATGCCCCCTAATGTGTGAGATCAGAGGAGTATCTGTGATGGACGAAATACATTATAAATAAATCAGAAGTGGAGTGGTAGAGAACCAGCCGGATGAACTCAAATGCTCATTACATTATGTACTTCCTTTGCATACATGGCTTCCAAGAATACAATGCAGATCCATGTGGAAAATATACCAACAAATGTTCATGGCCATGAGTAGGCAAGTATAAATGCTGTTACATGTCAATAGCTATCACAGTAACGAACAAGGCCCAGTGAAACCAGTCTCAAAATCAATCTAAAGATATCTGTATACCATGGAGTAAAATCTAATCTCCCATGATTGCTAAAGTCAAATAGGTACTGTTCCAATGAAATGGAAGCGACAACTCAGGAAAGTTGCATCCACAAAGTGATGTATTCAAGTCTTCAATACAATCCGCCAACGGTGAAAGTCTACATCATGTGAATAACTGAGTTGAGGTCGAACACGATGAGACATAATTTGATTACCGGTCATTGAGGTATACCGTTAACAAACGCGAAACAACCTACCAATGATGAAAGTAGGTATCAAGGCACCGAGTACATCTCTACAAATGTGAATAAAGGAGCTGGTGTCGAACACTTGAGAGATCCATTGATCA
>JZKD02S1719906.1:437589-454579 GCA_000966675.3 Picea glauca
AATAATAAGAGTTAAGGGAGCTCTAACTGAATAGTTCATAAGGCACAATACTTGCTAAGGTTTTGCAAATGGGGTAGCAAGCTGAGTGGGCTTGATTGTGGGTAAAACTCCACAGTTAAGTGCGCTTGAGACAGAGGCGTCTTGGGATGGGTGACCACCTGGGAAGTCCTTGTTACCAGGTGCAAGCCCCGGAAGTGATGATTGATGCTATGCGATTCATTTCACTGGTTTCAATCCCATTTCTTCACCCCTGTGAGCATCACCCGATTCAATGAGTGCTAAGTGGACTATTCAAATCATGAGAATTACTGGTCAATTGTGACTAATACTCATGGATATGGGTCATAGATTAATGACTTACACTACACAGTTAATCCCAAAAATGATATCTAATTTGTTACACTGCGGAAGCCCCTATATGCTTAGATCCTAGCCGTTGGCATAGGAAGACATGTGGCAGTAGATTGTTAACTCTAGAGAAGAGCCACTCCGAAGGAAATGAGGTGAGGTGCTTCAAAAAACCCCTAAGCCCTAAGTAGCGAAGACGATATTAGTCGTCCGTCAGTCGAAGACACGTGGCAGGATATCTCACATTCCAAAGGAGGGAGAGCAGAAGGGTGGAAAGACTCTCTAAGAGTCGGTAGATGGAACAAATCTGAGTCATCCATTGGTAAGGATAGGTGTCGCCAGATCCCACACTCTGGAGCAGTAGTACTTTAGAAGAGTTGAAGAGTGGAGGTGTGAGGACTCACGAATTCTGGATTCATGAAGTCACCTCAGTTGTCTATGAATGAGGACACCTGGTAGAAGATATGCCACTTCGGAGAAAAGTCACTCTGGAAGAAAAGTGGTGTTGAGTGGTTCGAGAACTCCCGAAGGCTGGAGCATCTGAGTTCATATTGCCCATTGAATTGAGGAGGGTGCGTGTCAAAAGATCTGACACTCCAGAAGGATCTCACTCCAGAGATTTGCGTGTGCTAAGACTCAAGAACTATCGAAGCGTGGAGTTTCGAAGTGAATCAAAGCCGTCAAATGTTCTGAGGACATGTGGCGTCAGATTGTGAACTTCAGAGATTTTCCACTACGGAAGATTCACATGGTGGTTGTCTTGGCACCTGTTGTCTGGGCGTATGGTCATAGCCCACAGTTGTATGCGATTGTAGATGGAGGGAGGGATAGGCATGGATTCAGTCCAAAGGCCGAACGTCAAATTCCCCGTTAGCCTGTGTGTTAGCCGAGGTCCCAATCCAGTCATTGCATTTGTTGATGGATGGATTTTCTCCATAGAATTAGGAACGCTGGAAGTCCCAGGATATTGGAGAAATTAGGGAGATGTATATTGAGTCAGACCCACATGGAATTCCCGTGGCCTCGACCAATGAACACCTAAGGAACTTGGGAGAGGTATAATTGCTAGCTCTAAGCTCGATTTGGAGGATGGAGACCGTGGCTGGAAAGATCTGGATGAGAAGAATGGGATAGAGACCTCAAATGGAGGGTTTTATATAGTTAAGGAAAACAAATTTATGATTCCCCACCCCTTAAAAGAGAACTTAGGGGTCGGGTGTGTTACACATTCCGTGACAAAGTGAAGTATATCCTTCTTCATGCCTTCCCAAAAAAACGAATGACGAGCATGAGGATAGGTCTTTTGGAAGCCCGAGTGACACGCAATAGTTGATGATTTCAACTCATTTAAGAGATTCATCTTGAGTTCCGAATAGGGCAATAGAAACAGGTGATCCTTATATCGAAGAATATTTTTGTGCCAAGTGTAGCCGATGGGAGGATTAGGGTCCTCCTGAAGGCACTGAATTAACCTGGATATAGTCGTATGTGTTGTCCACTCTTGTCAAACTTCTTCAATCCAATTAGAGTCTGGTAAGGACAAGGCAAAGAGGGATTCCTCCTCCTCATGTTGTCTTGACAATGCATCGACTACTATATTGTTTTTTCCCTTTTTACATATGATTTCATAATCATACGCCAACATTTTGGTCAACCACTTGTTTTGTTGTAGGGAGGATAACCGCTGCTCCAAAAAATACTTCAGACTATGGTGATCCATTTTTATATGAAAGAGATGTCCCAAAAGATATGGCTGCCATGTGTGCACCACATGGAGACTGGACATCATTTCTTTTTCATACATAGATCTGCCCAAATTGTGGGCACTCGACGCTTGACTAGTAAAGGCCAGAGGTCGACCATATTTTGTGAGAAATGTGCCTATACCAATGCCAGAAGAATCTGATTCCACCACAAAGGTTTTGTTGAAGTCAAGAGCTGCTAGGACGGGAGTAGTGCACATGGACCAATTTAAATATGTGAAGGCTTTATTGAGAGAAGGTGTCCAGTGAAATGCATTTTTCTTAAGAAGGTTGGTCAAGGGCTTAGCAATTTTTCTATAATTTTTCTTCAGAAGGTCGGTTAAGAAGAAGGGTTTTGAAAATGCATTAAGAAGGAGGATAAAATACTGGCTTGGAGTGAGGGATACGACATGGAATTGCAACACAAAGAAGACAAATTATACACGACAGTTAGACTTCAAAGTTTGTAATTTCTATGACTACATGAACTTTGGTTTTTTCTTCTGCTGCTATCGGTCCACATAATAATTAAATTCCATGGGATTCTAGCATCCATGCGTTGAATGTCGTTTACTGACAAGAGCAAAGACTTTTAAAAGGGAGTGTATAAATTTCTTAGTACATATTCTAAATGTTATAATTTTTTATTTTATTTTTATAATTTTTTATCAAAATTTGATTTGAATTTTATAAAATTGCATATTTTTTTAGAAATTGAGTGTTTGAGGATGCTAAAAAGCGATTTAAAGAATGTAAAATTGTGATTTCGCCATTAATTACTTTACCAACTAAAAAGAAAAAACACCGATAAAAAATGCTAGTAAAAACTCATGTGGGTTTTGTTATCACATATAGTTGTCAAGGGAAGCAGGTCGTCCAAGTCCGTGGTCTTCACAAAAGTGTCCAAATGCAACACTCAAAAGCATCCCATTTCGGGCTTGAAATACAAGCAATAGGAAGGTTTATTTTTCCAACAACGGAGATCCCAGGAGAAATTCAGATCAACTACTCGTGTGTATTCGACATTTCAAAATTGCACGAGGATTAGTGGCTAGGCAGAAGCTCCAGAGTTGCAGATCAAGCACCACATGTCCTCATACAACGGACGATCATGATTTAATTCGAGACTTCGGGCTTTGAGAAGTTTCATCCTCCCCACTCCCATTTTCCTCCGAAGTAGTTTCTCCCGAAATCCATAGATCCCTGTCGTGTGTCCTACTCAGATCGATGATCGTCATTCACTTCGGAGCTCTAGCTCTACATGCAGAACTCCCCCGAGCTTTGAAGTGACAAAGTATGTGGCAATCATCAGTTCAAACATGTGGTTCTCTCATCAGTCATGATACCTGGCATCCATTTGGAACCGACACATGTCACCTCTCTTTTCATGACACATCAGCATAGTGACATCAGGCCACCATGTCAAATCATCCTCCAGGAAGTGTTCTTGTTCATCGCCAAAATTAGCACCATCTCCAAGTGCGGTTAGAATGATCCTAAAGTTGGTAGGTGGATAAAATTTAGTGGGGGCGCTAAATTGGCAAGGTTTCCCAGATCGCGGAATGCAACTAGATCAATACCACATTTCATTGCGGGGATGCAACTTGCTCGAGCGTTAAAATTCTTGAACGGTCCCGCAATCAAAACCGTGTTATAGTAAAAGAGATATGTGGTGGAAGGTGATGAATTGCAGGCTCAAAAGTGGTGTGGATCCAAACCACCTTTGGAGGCCCCACAATCACATGCTTATATAACATAAAATCTGAGAGAAGCATGTGTTATCGCCCTAGGCGTTAAGCCTCGCCCCGATCCCTAGGATTCAATTAATAAAAGAAAGGACCAATAGTTGAAACCTCGACTCACTCAGTAATTAGAAAGAATGGAGGGTCTGGCCATGGAGACAAAATATTGTCAGCCCAAGGTACCCTAGAGGGCATTTTTTCCTGCAGGCCCATACTGACCAGAGTTTCCTTCTGATAGAAGGAACAAGATAGACAAGAGAAGACACACAGAACTAGAGAAGAAGCACCCAAGAAGCAAGACATGTCTATTGTTTTGACTATAAATACATCAAATGAATGATATCTACAGACGAGGTGTTTTTCAGAGGTTGGAGAGCCGAGAGAGTATTATGAGCAGGGCTATGTATTTTTAGTTTGTAAGTCTGTGGGTTTGGATTGTAAATATTATGTTATTGAATATTACTTTGAATTGTTTTTATCAGACCGTCTTCTTAGTTTACACACTATTCAGTTTCTTCTTGTCTGGATGTAATCTCTTTGATTTATGGATTCCTAAGGCAATGGAGGATCTATTGTCATCATACCCATCTTTCATGGTTCATCAGATATTTTATGTTTTTCCTGTCTCAAGGTAATCTCTCCGATCTATGGATTCCTGAGGCGGTAGAGGATCCACTGTCATCTTTCCCATCTTTCATGGTTCATCAAATATTTTTTTGTTTTTCTTCTTGTCTGGATGTAATCTCTTCGATTTATGGATTCCTGAGGTGATGGAGGATCTATTGTCATCATGCCCATCTTTCATGTTTCATCAGATACTTTTTCTTTTTCTTTTTTGGATTTAATCTCTTTGATCTATGGATTCTTGAGGCAGTAGAGGATCTGTTGTCATCTTGCCCATATTTCATGGTTCATCAGATATTTCATGTTTTTCTTCTTGTTTGGATGTAATCTCTCTGATTTGTGGATTCCTGAGGTGATGGAGGATCTATTGTCATCATGCCCATCTTTCATGGTTCATCAAATATTTTATGTTTTTCTTCTTGTCTAGATGTAGCATCTATCTGATCTATGGATTCCTGAGGTGGTACAGGATTTGCTGTCATCTTTCCCATCTTTCATGGTTCTTCACTAAGACATTTTCTATTTTCTTTCTCCTCATCACCAATTAAATCATTTTTTCTGATAGGTAGTTTAAATGCCTTCATTATTCACGATACCTATGACTCCATAGCCCAATGGTCTCGAACTGATCTGTAGTTACATCTGTTATCTTTTCCTCTCCCCGCAGTCTCACTAATCCACCTACTCAAACCATTTTATTCCATTTACCTTTTTTGATGGGTACTAGGCTTATCCTCTTGCAGTCGGAGGGTCACTCTCAGTGCTAACATTAATGGCGTCATTTCCGAGGATGGAAGTGAAGATATATTCCCTAGGAGAACGACAATGAAAAGATCCATTTTTAGATGGTGAAATGAAGCTGGACACATTATTCTGACTACTCATCTTTCACCATGGAGACTCCATTGTTCGGAAATCTATTGGAGAATCCACTGGTTTGAAATGGACAAGATTTTAGCTCAGAGGTAGGCTATCTATGATTTTTCAAAGATAGTTGGTTTCCCTAATCCAATGCCTAGTAGAGATGAATGAGAAAGTAACCTTCCTAAATTTCAAAGAGAAGAGTGGGAGGAACCAGCTGAACACTTGCTGAATTTTCATGATTTTATTCATCAGCTTCGTATCATGCATGAATATGTTCAGATAAAGATTTTCAGGTATTCATTGAGGGGATTTCTCGTGATTGGAGTAGATCCCTCCCTGTTGCAAGTATCGTCTCTTTGATAAACTTTCATGTAGCTTTCAATTCCTTTTGTAAAGAATATTTTCCAGTTGAACGTCTTTTTGAGGGATGTTGTAATGAGTTTTCTTTGCTCCATAAATATTCTTCTAGTCATGAAAGTTTGATTTGTGATGAAGAATTTATTGTAGAAGAAAAAATTTACCATGAAGATCATGGGGTGTTTAATGATATTCATTATGATAGAAATAACATAGAAACATCTGGAATCATATCATATGCATCTGTTGTTTTAAATGTTCATGAAAATCAACATGTCTCTTTTGAATATTCTGATAATGAAGAGAAAGTGTATTCTGCAATAGATATTTCTCCTAACTATGAAGCTGAGATAGATTATAAGCTAGTTAAAAGAACTAGGGAAGATTCCTCTATGTTTTTTCCTAGATTTTCAGAATTGAAGGCAGATTTTGTTTGTTGCTCTTATAAAGGAAATGCATACGATATTCCTGTCCTTGAAACATATGTTTTTGGAAGCCCTACTTATGATGAAGAAGTTGTTTCAAATACTGACCAAACACAACCAATTTTTGATGAATATCCTAGTGAAGATGATGAAGAGTAGAGCTTTTTCATGGCTTCTTTGGAACCTTGTACCATGGTTCTTGTATATGATAATTATGAATCTGATCCTTGGGAGAGCCATGAAGGAGAAAAGGAAGAGCTAAATGTGCAACTTATCTCATTTCCAACACTTGTAAATGAGCAAATATCACCTGGGATTAGCCAACCTGCATCCATCCTTTATCCACCTGCACAATCTGAGAACATCAAACAATAGGTGAGCAATGATGAAATAAAGGAGGTAATTTCTTACCAGTTGAGTGTGTCTTATTATAAATTTTATGACCTTGTGGGGTTGTATATGGAGTTGAGTTTTCCAAATGCATTGGAGCCTACAAAATTATTCATCTTATCATCATTTGGGGGTATTGTCGGTGATCCAAAACATGTTCTCTTTTTGCTATCATACTTCCCTTACCTTTTGTGGATCATTTGCAGTGAAAAAAAGAATTATATTAACGAACAGTTTGGGTGGCTATGATGGAAGTTTTCTTTCACCTAGCACATTGTAAAAAGCCAGTTAGTCTAGGATTGTACATAAATAAGCTCCTTATGGAGCATGTGTGTTTGTTTTCTTTTTTTGTAAGTAGAGTAGTGTACATGTTAGCCTGTTTCCTTCAACAAATGTTTGAGCTCGACTCCACAACCCATCAGCTAAGGCACTGGAACTGCGCGTTCTTGGCATCTTGTAGGGAGCATGCCATCCCTTGTGGAGCCAAATGTTATCACATATAGTTTTCAAGGGTAGCAGGTCATCCAAGTTCGTGGTCTGCAAAAAAGTGTCCAAACACAACATTCAAAAGAAGCCCATTTCGGGATTGAAATACAAGCAGTGGGTAGGTTTATTTTTCCAACGATGGAGATCCCAAGAGCAGTTCAGATCAACGACTCGCTTGTATTTGGCATGTAAAAATTGTGTGAGGATTAGTGGCTAGGAAGAAGCCCCAGAGTTTAAGATCAAGCACCACACATCCTCATCTAGTGGACAATCACGATTTACTTCGGGACTTCAAGCTTCGGGAAGTTTCAACATCTCCACTCTCAATTTCATCCGAAGTGTTTTTTCTCAGAGTTAAATATCAAGCGCTATGCATCCTTCTCCATCGGACGGTCATGATTTATTTTGGGAATACGAGCTTTGGGAGTTTTATCTTCTCCCCTCTCGTTTTCATCTGGATTATTTTCTTATGAATTCCACCAATTGTTGTCGCGTGTCCTTTCAAATCTATCGGTGGTAGTTTACTTTGGGACTTCGGGCTTCGGGAGTTTCAGCCTCCCCAGTCCCGTTTTCCTCTAAATCAGTTTCTCTCGAAGTCCATAGATCCCTTCCACATGTCCTCTTCAGATCAACGATGTCATTGACTTCAGAGCTCCAGCTCTACATCCAGACTTCCCCCCATCTCTGAAGTGCCAAAGTACGTGGAAGTCATCAGTTCAGACATGTGGTGCTCTTATCAGTCATGACACTTGGCGTCGGCACTTGTCACCTCTCTTTTCATGACACATGTTGGCATAGGGGCAGAACCAGGGTTCAACGCTTCAACAATGCACCAAAAAAACCATAACTACCGACCCTTTCGGCAACACCTGCGAAGTAGGTGAAATATCACCCAAGGTAGAGGCAGGGGGGGTTACAGGAATCAAGTGTCTACAACCAAGCTGGGACAAAAATATATGATTACAATACTTAACAGATCACTTAGCCAAAAATATGCATCAGTTCTTGGATATTATCACATCGCAGATTAAACCGTTATTATAGAACAACAAAGTAACAACCAAGATCAAGTACTTCTAATCACTTAGCCCATAGCATTAAATCAGATCTAGCATTCATTTACCATCAATATATCACTGAGAATTCATATATCTAACTATCATACATAAAGAAAAATACACTAATAGATAAACAACATAAATAACATCAACAACATCACACAAAGCACATCAACACAGGATATGCGTGGTTCACCCCAGTGTGGGTCTACGTCCACCAACTCCTTCTTCTTCTTCTTTATTAATCTTCAAACTCCTTACATTCATATTCTCCTATGCACAAAGCCATAGAGCCCAACTCCACAGTGGATAGGTGATCTGCACACAACGCACTAGATCCACCCTCCTCAAAATCAGGTCAAGGCATGGAGCCAACTCTTTGATGGCATAAAGCCTTACACAGTCCATATGCACAAAACCCCTTACAATCACTTGCAATTATCTCTGCAAGTCTCAACACACAACATGCACAAAAGCCAACAACTGTTCTTCTCACTTAGCAACCTTTGCATATTCTTGCACAAAGCCAACTTAGATAGACGTAGACATACCTCACTCTAAGTCCTATCTACTTATTTATACATTACAAAAAGGCCTAAACATGGGTAAGCCCATGGGATGACATCCCATACCAATTACATAAAACCTAAAATCCCTTTTCTGAGTCCACAAGCTCGCAAAATGAGTGAGATCCCACAATCTCCGCTCCGCCTGGACGCTCCACCTTTGACTAGCTTGTCGAAGTTCCAAAAATGGTCAAACACAACCAATGTTTCCACAAAACTTGGTCGAGGGCCAACATGCCCCCAACACTCACCTGTGACTCATATCGAGTCACTCATATCTAGGTAGGGCTGCTTTGAAGGCCTCGAGCTTAGCTCAAGCTGCCTCGACTTGTTGCTTCACCAGAGCCTCCTGCTCGGCGAACTCCTGAATTACTTGCTCGGTGACATGCCCTTCCAGGAGTTGTTCTACTTTCACGACCACCTATTATAGATGTGAGCCTTGTCCTTCAATCTCTTCAAAGAGCACGTTGGCTTTGTCCTGCACCGACTGGAGTCTCTGTGTAACCTCCATGACTCTGCTCTGGATGGAAGTAACCTGCTGCTGAACTACGCTTTGTTCCTACAATATTTTCATCTTCTCGACTACAGTAAGCATAGTCATCTATTCTTGCATGGTGGACGCCTACTGCTTCACCTCCTGGAGTTGTGCTTCCAATTTCCCCAGCCCTAGATCTTCTACAAGGTGTTCATAGGTCTATGCACTTCAATCACTCAGCTTCTTACACTCTGAGGCCAGTGCCCTGATTCCTTATACTGCGTTCCTGGAAGCTTCTTCCCTTTGATCACACACTTCTTGTGGAGTTCTAGGTACTGTTTGGAGCTATAACTCCATTATCCATGCTTGAAGTTGTTGAATGGCTTCAACGAGCTTCCCCACTTGCATATCAGTTGACTCTGGTTCCTGCTATGCCAAGCCCGACACAAAGCGAAGTGCTTTAGTCACTGCCTCTTTGACCACAGTCTAATTTGCGAGTAGCTGGTATTTTTATTTCTGCATCTTCTCTTTGTTCTCCTCGAAAATTGCCCTAATTTCATCTTTCTCCTACTGCGCAATTCAAAGTTTCTCTAAGGCCTCCTCCTTTTCTTCTTCACTACTTTTGTAGCATGCTCCTTTTCTTCTTGGGCTTGACTAAGTCGAGCCTCTATTGCATTTGATAATATTCTTAATTGGGTAGTCTCATCCCTTAATTATACATTTTCCATTGAAGAAGGTGCAGTTGGTACTGCGTGGCTCGAATGGATAGCTTGTTGTATGTCCTTGAGCTCTTTCTATATTATGTCATACAGTGTTTCTTGCTTCGCTTCATGTCTCTGCAAGATATCTTCTAAAGCATCCTCCATGGCTGTGATGATGAGATCTACATCGTCCACTGTGAGCACATTCTTCGATTGAGTCTTGTTGGTGTGAGCCTTCTTTCTTGCTGAAGGTTTCTCTAGGGAAACCTTCCTCTTCTGCGATGCTTTTGCTTTGGTAAGGGGATCCTTTGGAGGTGTAGCTTCGCCTTTGTATTTCTTTTCTCCTTCTTCCCTTCCTTCATCTTGGTTCAATTCATCTCCTCCTCCTCCTGCGGGCGATCCAGACCCACTCTCCTCTAATGTGATGTACTCCTCGTCACTTTCTATGTTCTACACATCCTCCTTTTTCTTCTTTTTCTTCTGTCTATCATGTTCTACTCGGGTGACCAATGAAATCCCTATGATGTCGAGGTCGGAGAGTTATACATCTTCCACCAATACAAGGAACTATGTTGGCCATTATTTAGTGATCTCTGCCATATATTCATCGATCAACTTATAGTAAGTTTGCATCTCCTCCTTAATTCCAGCCCTGTGTGCGGTGATGTAGATGAAGTTTCGGTCTGTGTGGAACTTCGTGAATGGTCTGTACTAATGGAGTGTATTCGGTGTCATCTATGGAAATAATTCATTGGCACGCTTCAGTTGTAGGTAGTAAGCATGGAAGACAACATTCAACTTCCACTGCTTCACCATATTGTTTGTATACCAAGGTGGAGAACCTTGTGGCCAAAGGCTTCGATGGATCAACTTCTGGGAATGATGCTCCTTCCAGCATTTCTCAAGCAACAAATGCAATCAGTACCAATAGTCAACTGAAATCGAATTCATACCCTTGATCTTGCGCTTTGTGACAGTCCTTTTCCAGCTCGTTGACGAGGTAAATCACCCAATTCATCTGCATTCCTTCTATGCACTTCCCTGCAAGGTCCACTACGAACCCTGTGACTTGTGTCAGTAGGTTCTTTCTAATGATCTTGCCAGTGATCAATTGGCAAGAAAGGTGCACTGCACCATCCTAGATGGAGGCTACCTTGTAGCCTCGCTTTCCCTTCTCCACATCGCCATAGGCTTCCTTTATGCGTTGTTCTAGGGAGTGGTCTGAAGTCTTCCCTAGGTAGAACTGGTGAGGGTCCGGTCCCTTGATACTCAGTCTTGTGATGAGGTGGATCACTGTCAGATCCACAGTGACATGCCTGTCAAGCCAAATATACCCTCCAAGATAGCATGAGATGAGGATTTTAACGCAAGCGTTAAACTCCTGACGTTAGCCGAAGTGGGGGATCTTCATTACGTTCAAGATCGTAGATCGTGCGAGCTCCTTAATCCATGACTGGGAGACTATCTTGGGATTCTTCCTAGTTATCTTCATTAGGTACCTGTGTGGCATGAGCATCACTTAGTTCTTCCTGTCACCGAGGTTGAAGTCATTGTTCTTCAAAGATGGAATGTGTCCTAACTAGGGTCGAACTACGTGTATCCCCTTCAGGATGTATGCAGTGATCAACGTGTACTCGAAGTCACGCATGATACTATCACGGCTAATTGAACTAGCCAAAGGCGGGATGTAGTCCGACAAGACCGACGAGATCTACTTCGTGTTAGCCAGATCATCACGGTGTTTACTTTGTTTCTCAGCAGTGGGTCAGCTAGAATGATGTGAAGTCGAGGGGGATGCTTTCAATCTTCTAGTCAATGACGCTTGTATTCCTACAGACATGAGTTTCTCAACCATTAGGTCTACAAGTATTTCCTCCACAGACTTTTCTAACACACTCTGCTTGCCCGACAGTCACTCTTGTACTAAAATAAATCTGGTAAGTGAATAGACAACCGAGGTAATCAACCAGATGGCGAGGTCTAGACAACACAACATGATATACACTCTATTCTATGTTAGATCGGATCTCTTAGTTTGCAAAAAGTGGTCCCAGCGCAATGTCCGATAGGTTAAATAATCAACATCATAACGGATTCCTCCAACGGGAAGGAATGTGTCCATCAATGCATATTCATCCATTATGGCGTGGTCACAATGGTCCAATGGCAGTCTTTCCAGCAATAAATGCATTTCTATCCATTCAGGAGCGTCATTCTAATGATCGGGATGCCTCCAACGGTCATATAGTTTCGACGTGGAGAAGTCCCATTCTGCGTTGTTCTGATATTCCAAGGAGGTTCAAGTTCTGCAGATATGTCTCCTGAGAAGTCTTTTCAGGAACTTTTTGTAGTTTTTCTAACTGGGATTTCTTCTTACTGAGCTTCCTTGCCTTCTTTCCTTTGATCTGAGTCTCTAGATTCCTCTTTCCATTCTTATTCTTATCTTCTCTTAGCATAGTAACTTCGCACTGCTGAGGGTATTTCAAAGGGTTCAAAGGTAATATCCTTTCTCTTACTATTTCCGAGGTGGATGCACTTCTTTCCTGCATGGATAGGTTCTTTAAGCCTTCATGTGTTCTTTCAAAGTTGATAGCTACCTCTCTGGCCCTCTGTTTCTTCAACTTATCCTCTTGTTCTTGTATTAGTCGCTCTATTTTTCTAGCTATGAAGTCCCTTAATTCTTTCTTTTTCTATTCTGTAGCTTCCTCCTCTTCTTTCCTTCAGATATAATCTTTCTCAATACAGGTATTTCCTAACAAAAGTGGGAAAGGGGGCCTTTTCTCAACAAACTTAATGACTTCAAATTATTCTTCGATCGACGTTTCATGAGAAATCATAGGTATATTAGTAACTCTTCCACATAGGGTTATCATATTTCCTTTAAATAATCCTATCCTCCCCAATGAAGGAACCATATCCATCTTTCCCAAAATTTCCCAAGTGTTTTATGGCATGATATTCACTTGTGTTTCCTCATCCAAGACACAGTCTATGTCGAAGTCTCCTATTCTTGTTTCTATGCGCTGCTTCTCTTTTAAGATCTCTGGTAAACTGATGTCTCTATGATCATTCAGTGTTTCTTTCAGCTGTAATAACATAGTCTCTGATTCTTTCTGGTTCTCTAACATATCCTTAGTCTCTTGACCTTCTTCATAATTTTCTTGTCTCATGTTCATCTTTTCAACTTTGGCAATCCTCAACTTTGTGACCAATAACTTTACAACAGAGACAAATAGGACATGTACCAGGGCATTCCTTAGCAATATGTCTCGGTCTTCTACAATTATAACACGATGTTAATCCTCTCTTTCTTTTAAACAATCCTCAACCTTTCATGTACTGCGCACTAGGATCACCGTGCTGAACCTGCAATCTGCAAACATTCTTTCTAGGTTCCTGCATCCACTTATTAGTCCAAAAATTCTTTCTATGCATAGGAATAACATATTTTTCTCTATTTCTATCAAATTTATTGATATCAAATCTTTCTTCTAACTATGCCCTAAGATTCAGGTTAGAACAAAATCTATCAAACATACCTAGATTCATACTTTCAAAGAAAAAAATTCCACTTATCTTACCTTTACCAGAGCATAAAGCTTTAAGATCTACCTCTTTTCTTTAGATTAGGTTCCTTTATTAGCACAAATATTCACAAGATGATTAGAATACTGCACACTATAGCAATATATGTACGCACAAAGATTTCTCTTTCCTTCAGTTCCCAACAATCACAGTTTCAGGTCACGACAACAGAACCATTTATTGGCACAAGGGCAGAACCAGGGTTCAACGCTTCAAAAACACACCAACAAAACCCTAACTGTCGGTCCTTTCGAAAACACCTACGAAGCAGGTGAAGTCTCACCCGAGGTAGAGGCAGGGGGGTTGCAGGACTCAAGTGTCTACAACCGAGATGGGAGACAAATCTGTGATTACAATACTTAATAGAGCACTTATCCAACAATATGCATCAGTTCTTGGATCTTATCCACATCGCAGATTAAACCCTTATTACAGAACAACACAGTAACAACCAAGATCAAGTACTTATAATAACTTAGACCATAGCATTAAATCATATCTAGCATTCATTTACCATCAATATAGCACTGAGAATTCATAGATATAACTATCATACATAAAGATCAATACACTAATAGATAAACAACATAAATAACATCAACAACATCGCACAAAGCACATCAACACAGGATATGCGTGGTTCACCCCAGTGTGGGGATACGTCCACCAACTTCTTCTTCTTATTATTTATTAGTATTCAAACTCCTTACATTCATCTTCTCTTGTGCACGAAGCCATAGAGACCAACTCCATAGTGGACAGATGATCTATGTACAACACACTAGATCCACCCTCCTCAAAATCAGATCAAGGCACTGAGCCAACTCCTTGATGGCACAAAGCCTTACAAAGTTTGTCTGCACAAATACCCTTACAATCACTTGCACTTAGGTCTACAATTCTCAACACACAACATGCACAAAATCCAACAACTGTTCTTCTCACTTAACAACCTTTGCATATTCTTGCATTAATCCAACTTAGACAGACGTAGACAGACCTCGCTCTAAGTCCTATCTACTTATTTATACATTACAAAAAATCCTAAACATGGGTAAACCCATGGGCTTACATCCCTTACCCATTACATAAACCCTAAAATCCCTTTGCTGGGTCCACAAGCCCGCAAAATGAGTGAGATTCCACGATCTCTGCTCCGCCTAGGCGCTCCACCTTCGACCAGCATGTCGAAGTTACAAAAGTGGTCAAACATGACCAATGTTTCCACAAAAATTGGTCAAGGGCCAACAACACGTTAACATAGTGATGTTAGGCCACCACGTCAAATAATACTCCAGGAAGTGTTCTTGTTCAATGCCAAAATTAGTGCCATCTCCAAACACGGTTAGAATGATCGTAAAGTTTGCAGGCAGATAAAATTTAGTGGGGAACTAAATTGGCAGGGATTCCTAGATCACGGAACGCGACTAGATCAACGACCACATTTCATTTCGGGGACACAACTTTCTCGAGCGTTAAAATCCTTGAGCGGTTCCGCAATCGAAACTGTGGTATAGTAAAAGAGCTATGTGTCGGAAGGTGGTGAATTGTGGGCTCAAAAGTGGTGTGGATGCAAGCCACCTTTGACGACCCTGAAATCACATGCTTATATAATTTCAACTCCAAGAGAAGCACGTGGTATCCCCCTAGGTATTAAGCCTCATCCCGATTCCAAGGATTCAATTAATAAAAGAAAGGATAGGCGGTTGAAACCTCATCTCACTCAGTAATTAGAAAGCATGGAGGGTCTAGCCATGGAGACATAATATTGTCATCCCGAGGTACCAAAGAGGGATTTTTTTCCTACAGGCCCATACTGACCAAAGTTTCCTTTTGAAAAAAGGAACAAGATAGACAAGAGAAGACACACGACACTGTAGAAGAAGCACCCAAGTAGCAAGACATGTCTACTGTTTTGACTATAAATACATCAGATGAATGATATGTAAAGAGGAGGTGTTTTTCATAGGTTGGAGAGCCGAGAGAGTTTTA
Source organism: Picea glauca (assembly GCA_000966675.3). Lineage (NCBI taxonomy): Eukaryota > Viridiplantae > Streptophyta > Pinopsida > Pinales > Pinaceae > Picea > Picea glauca. The sequence continues at coordinate 452,945 of JZKD02S1719906.1, forward strand.
TGATCATGGCTCTATATTTTTAGTTTGTAAGTCTGAGGGCTTGGATTGTAAATATTATGTTATTGAAGATTCCATTGAATTGTTTTTATTAGACTGTCTTGTTATTTTACATGTTGTTCTATTTCTTCTTGTCTGGATGTAATCTCTCTGATTTATGGATTCCTAAGGTGATGGAGGATCTGTTTTCATCATGCCCATATTTCATGGTTCATCGGATATTTTATGTTTTTCTTGTCTAGATGTAATCTCTCTGATCTATGGATTCCTGAGGCGGTAGAGAATCCATTCCCATCTTTCCCATCTTTCATGGTTCATTAGATATTTTCTATTTTTCTTCTTGTCTGGATGTAATCTCTTTGATTTATGGATTCGTCAGGCAATGGAGGATATTTTTCCATCATGCCCATCTTTCATGGTTCATTAGATATTTTCTGTTTTTATTTTTTGGATGTAATCTCTCTGATCAATGGATTCCTGAGGTTGTAGAGGATCTGCTGTCATCTTGCCCATATTTCATGGTTCATTAGATATTTTATATTTTTCTTCTTGTTTGGATGTAATCTCTCTGATTTGTGGATTAATGAGACGATGGAGGATCTGTTGTCATCATGCCCATATTTCATGGTTCATCAGATATTTTTTGTTTTTATTCTTGTTTAGATGTAGCATCTCTCAGATCTATGGATTCCCGAGGCCGTAGAGGATTTGATGTCATCTTGCCCATCTTTCATGGTTCATCACACAAACATTTTATGTTTTTGTTTCTCCTCATCATCACATAAATCCTTTTTTCTGATAAGTAGTTTAAATGCCTTCATTATTCACGATACCTATGACTCCATAACCCAATGGTCCCAAACTGATATGAAGTTACTTATGTTATCTTTTCCTCTCCATGTAGTCTCACTGATCAACCTACTAAAACCATTTTAATCCATTTAATTTTTTTGATGGGTACTGGGCTTATCCTCTTGCAGTCAGAGGGTGACTCTCAGTGCTAACAGGTTGGTAAAAAGGGAGTGGAAGGGTCCTATTCATCCATTGGACGACAAGTATCCATGGTGTTAGCACTCTGTAAATTTTGTCCGGCTAATAAGACAAACGACAAAGGTAATTGTTTCAACCTACTTTAGAGTTGAAGCACTAGCCTTCTCAACTCAAAGAGGTCTCTCTCGTGTCACTTGATATTTCTTTGGAAATCAGTGGGTAGATTTGGTTTCTTTTGGGGTTTTTTAATAAAGTTGTTGGCAAGGAAGGGGAGGAACACTTAGGGATATGGAGTCAAAATTCTAAAAGTGAATGAAAACAATGACCAGCTGGTAGAACTCTCCAAAGGATAAGGCTAAATGAGGCAATGAATATGATTTATATTTGAATTTAATTAGAGTGTAAGAAGAAAGAGAAAAATGATAACTGCATCAGAGAATTACTGAAATGAATTCTGAATTCTTTAAGAAGAACTACAAATAGTTTAAATTGTTAAATTATGAGCTTGATTTCTTATGCGGATTAATTCTTTCATTTTATTCAATACTTTGATTCCATCTTAATACACTTCAACAATTTCAAATCATAATCGAATAGCAATAATTATGTAGATAAGTAAACATGCATATCAACAACACATATACCCTG
>JZKD02S1719906.1:454629-520321 GCA_000966675.3 Picea glauca
TTTAGTTCTAAGATAGAACTAGACTCAAGACTTTAGTTGCAACTCAACATTACACTTTAGTTCTAGACTCAAGACTTTAGTTGCAACTCAACATTACTAAAAATAGAACTAGACTAAAGACTATAGTTTCAACTCAGCATTACACTTTAGTTCTAACATAGAACTAGACTCAAGACTTTAGTTACAACTCTTGACAAGAAAATTCGAAATTCTCTTCATGGTGGATAATGTTTACACGTGCCAACGCACTAGATCAATACAATTACATCATTTGCAATATTAGGAATATCGTTTGTTTCTAGCTCATAGGAATTTTACATTCAACCTAACTTTTGCTAGATACCTTGACTTTTGCTCATGGCTTACAAGGTTTGAATAGGCTCACAGAGGTTGCATGTTCCCCCTGACTTTTGCACTAGTCTGTCTATGCTCATAGAGGTTGTACGTTCCCCTTGACTTTTGCACTAGACTGCCTATGCTCACAGAGGTTGTACGTTCCCGTTCCCCTTGACTTTTTCATTAGACTCACATAGCATCTCGTTCATCCTAACTTTTGGTTTGACTCACAGAGGTTGTTAGTTCCCCTTGGATTTTGTCAATACCTCACAAGACTGATTGACTCTCCAAATCTCCCTGGCTAGCCTCAGGGTGGCCCATATGGCCTCTCATTAGAGAATGACTGTAGATGTTACCAAATTTAACACTCCCTCTCAGCGAGAGATTCATTCTCAGCTACACCAATCTTGCATCTCAGCTGCACAAACTGTCTCGAGGTCAGAGGCTTGGTCAGGATATCAACTACCTGCTCGCTCGTGGCTATGTATTGTAACTTTACAGCTTTTATCTGGACCAAGTATCGAATGTAGTGGTACCTCATGTCAATATGTTTTGACCTTTCATGAAATACCAGGTTCTCTTTCAATTTTATGCAACTTTGATTATCACAGTGAACCACCGTCATCTTGAGCTTGTCACCAAACAACCCAAAAACCAATTTTATGAGCCATACTGCTTCCTTGCTAGCATCACTTGTTGCAATGTACTCAACCTCTGATGTACTCTGTGCAATAGATCCCTGCTTTCATCTTGACCAAGAGATCATAGCAGATCCTAAACTGAGGCAGTATCCAGAAGTACTCTTCCCATCCACTGGGCTTCCTGCCTAGTCATCATCTACATACCCATGAAAAAATAAACCACCACTGGATGTATATCTCAGACCATAAGTAATGGTCCCTCTGAGATATCTCAATATGTGATTTGATACCACCCAGTGTCTATGTCTCGATTCAGTCATGAACTGACTCATTGAAATCACTACATAGCATATATCTAGCCTAGTGTGGATCATGTACATCAATGATCCAATCAACTGCCTATACATGGTGGGATCCACCAAATCTGAACCTGTATCAGAATCATGCATCTTCTTCAGGTTGGTAACCATAGGAGTATACATGGATTTGAAATCCATCATACCAAACCTTTTTAGTCCATCCACTGTGTATTTTTCTTGTGCCAGAAATATCTTTCCCTGTCTTTGCCACACTTCCAATCCTAGGAAGTAATGCATCAAGCCTAAGTATTTCATCTCGAATTCTGAGGTTAGCTCCCTCTTACACTAGGCTATTAGCCCTTCATTTCCTATTAGAAAGAGATCATCAACATACAAGATTAGTATAACAGGTTGGTTACCTCTTACCTTGAAGTATAGATTTGCATCAACATCACTTTTTTGAAAGCCCGAGCTTTTAAGAAAGCCATCAATCCTGTCAAACCAAACTCTTGGAGCCTTCTTAAGACTAGACAAGGCCTTCCTTAGCTTGCATACATGAGTGCCTTTGTTATGCAATATAAAACCATCTGTTTGTTCCACAAAGACCTCCTATTCAATATTTCCATTCAAGAATGTTGTTTTTACATCCATTTGATGTAGTTTCCAACCAAGTACGGAAGCTAAAGAAATAAAAGCTCGAATGGAGGTATACATGGCTACAGGAGAAAAAGTCTCTTCGTAGTTGATTCCTTATTTCTGAGTGAAGCCTTTGGCTACAAATCTTTCTTTGAACTTTTCCACACTTCCATCAGTTGCATGTTTGATCTTATAGATCCATTTGGAAGAAACCATTGATTTGTCTTTTGGCCTTGGCACAATGTCCCAAACATTGTTCTTTATAATATACCTGTATTCCTCAAGCATGGCATCCTTCCATACTTGTAATTTATCTATTTCTTCAAATGAAGAAGGTTTGACATCACTAATGTTTCTCATCAATGCAACATAGCCTCCAAACCTACGAGGCCTCTTCCTTTCCCTGAAAGTTCCTTTGGGAGGAACTATCCTTTCTGCTTCCTGCACTATTTCTTTAAGCCACCCTGGATGCCTTTTGGCTAGAGGTTCTTCAAGAGTTCTTTCTAAAACTTCAGCAGGTTCTAGGGGCTCATTACTTGGCCCTTCACAAGGTTCCTCCCTATGATCATCTGAATCTTCATTTTCAGAAGAGGGTGAAGTTAGATGAACTGCTTTTGAATCCTGCTGAAGCTCTCTGGATTTCTTAAATGTGGCTTCCTCATGGAAATCACATCTCTTCTTACCTCTATTTGACTTTGACCTAGTACATAAATCCTGTAAGCTTTGGAGTTCTCACTGTACCCCACAAAAACCCCTTTCTTGCCTGAGGGTTCCATCTTTGTCCTCTTTTCCTTAGGGACATGAATATACACAGAACATCCAAATATCCTTAGATTCCCTACTTCAAGTTTGATCCCTAAGAAGACTTCTTTAGGACTCTTGTCCTTCAAAATAGCATGTGGACACCTATTCTGAATAGAAACGCCAGTGGAGGTAGCTTCTCCCCATAAAGAATTTGGAAGATCTTGGTCAAACATCATTGCTTTTGCTGCCTCACAAATAGTCATGTTTTTCCTCTCAATAACACCATTTTGCTGAGGGTTATATGGCACGGTCAATTGTCTCTTGATTCCTGTTGACTTGCAAAAATCCTCAAACTGAAGAGATTCAAACTCTCCTCCATTGTTTGTTCTAAGGATTTTGATGTGTTTCCCTATCTACTTTTCAATAAAGGCTTTATACTCTTTGAATTTATCAAATGTGTCACTTTTAGCTTTAAGAAAATATATCCAACATTTTCTTGAGTAATCATCAATAAAAATGACATAATACAAACAACCACTTAGTGAGGGATATGAAATGGGACCACATATATCAGAATGAAAAATATCTAATATGCCCTGAGCTCTGTTGTCACTACTAGGAAATGCTTTATTTATATTTTTACCTAGCATGCATCCCTTACAAATTTCATTTTTACTAAGAGAAATAGAGGGCATTCCATATACCATGTTCTGTAGATCTGGAAGAGATTTGTAATGAAGATGTCCAAGTCTTATGTGCCACAACTCGTTGGATCTAGTCGCATGATGAGCCAATGCCTGAACTGACTATCCTGGCACGACGTACAATCCTCCACTGCAAGTTCCAATGGGTTCTGTTGTACTTAAGTGGCTACCGTTATCCCATAGTAGTGCCTTCATGTCCTTGAATATCACCCAATATACCTTGTCATCAAGGGTTGCAACTGATAGTAGATTCTTCTTGAGCCCTGGAACATATAATACTTCATCAACATGAAGTCTAGCCCCATATTCCAATCTGAAGGAGATAGAACCTACTCCCTCTATCTTGTAACATTTTTCATCCCCAAGCTCGACCTGGTCTGCAAAAGATTTTGTCTCTAAATCTGAGAGGATCTCCTTGTACCATGTCATGTGCTTTGATGCACCACTGTCTACTAACCAAGTTTTCGGCCTCATGGAAATTGAACTGGATAAAGCATAAACCAAATAATATTCTTTCCTATTTTCTTTCTCATTAGAAGGACTTTTCTGATTTCTTTTGGATTCATCATCCTCAACAATTGAGGCATGATGTTTCCCTTTCCTAGGATATTTTTTTCTAAACCAACAATCTTTAGCAAAATGACCCAAATTATTACAACTAAAACATTTAATCCTAGATGTATCAATATTCTTTCCTTTGAATGTACATTTGATGTTTGGCATCCATTGAGAGCCTTTCTGGAAAGTGCATTTCTTCTTTCCCTTGAATCTTGATGCTAAAGATGAGTGATCTTCTTTTGTTGGCTCACTCCTGGTAGTTGTGCGACTCTCCTCCTAGAGGAAATCATGCCATAACCTCTCAAACGTGGGATGAATCTCTCTCCCACTTATACTGGATAAGAAGGTCTCCCATGAAGAAGGAAGACCGTAAAAAATGGCCTGCACTAAATCATCATCATCCACTGTCACCCCTGTGACCAAAAGATGATCTCTGATCTAAGCTATCCTGGAACAAAAAGATGCCATTGATTCACCTTTCTCCATCTTCAAATACTTAATCTTGTGCTTAAGTGTCCTCTTCTGACTTGGAGCCTATTTCTCATACATATTCACCAAGGTATCCAGACAGTCCTTGGCAATCATCAACGAAGTCATTGCAGTCATTATATTGTCTTTGATTGAGTCAAAGATGATTCACTTGGCCTTTGCTTGAATCTTCCTGAAAGTCGTTCTTCCTGCATTATTCATTGGTTCCTCCACCATTGTGGTCACATACTACTCAAGATCATGCTCTTGCAATATATTTTTTATATGGAGCTTCCACACATTAAAGTTGGTAGCTCCTTTGAGCCTATCTTCAACCCTAACTGAAATGGAGGATTCCATGATCCTCACAATGGAAACTTAATCAAGATTGCTTGGATCTGTGTGTACCTGCTGCTGCACTTCAACATGTTTCACACACCCTAAGCTTTGATACCATGTTAAATTATGAGATTGATTTCTTATGTGGATTAATTCTTTTATTTTCTTCAATACTTTGATTCCATCTTAATACACTTCAAAATTTTCAAATCATAATCAAATAGCAATAATTATGTAGATAAGTAAACATGCATATCAACAACAGATATACCCTGGGGAAACCCTGTACAGGGAGAAAAACCACAACAAACAATATTCCTTTATTGCATTAATAATGTAAGATCTCTTACAAATATCCACCATGAATGTACTTCTCTTAAAGAGATTTCCAAGATGACTCTGACCTGAAAAAGACTTACAATACCTTGTTGAAATACACCTTTGATATGCTGCCTCTTTATCACTGATGTGCTCCTCTATTACTTCACCCTCAACCTGCATATGAAAACTTTGTTTCAAAATTATGTTGCAAAACTGTGTTGAGGAGAGAGTTCGACCTCTTCTTATATAGGCTGAAGAGGGGAAGAGGAGAAGCTCGAAATAGTAACCTGATTGCATGCATCAGTCATAACTCAGCTGCATACTTTAGTTTGAAATTAGAACTAGACTTGAGATTGGTTACAACTCAACATTACACTTTAGTTTGAACTTTAGAACTAGACTTGAGATTGGTTAGAACTCATCATTACACTTTAGTTTGAACTTATAACTAGACTTGAGACTGACATGCTTTAGTTAGAACTTAGAACTAGACTTAAGACTTTAGTTGCAACTCAACATTACACTTTAGTTCTAAGATAGAACTACACTCAAGACTTTGGTTGCAACTCAACATTACACTTTAGTTCTAACATAGAACTAGACTCAAGACTTTAGTTACAACTCTTGACAAGGCGATTCAAAATTCTCTTCATGGTGGATAATGTTTACACGTGCCAACGCACTAGATCAATACAATTACATCATTTGAAATATTAGGAATATCCTTTATTTCTAGCTCATAGGAATTTTACATTCAACCTAATTTTTGCTAGATACCTTGACTTTTGCTCATGGCTCACAAGGTTTGACTAGGCTCACAGAGGTTGTGTATTCCCTTTGACTTTTTCACTAGTCTATCTATGCTCACAGAGGTTGTACGTTCCCCCTGAATTTTTCACTAGACTGTCTATGCTCACAGAGGTTGTACGTTCCCCCTGAATTTTTCATTAGACTCACATATAATCTCATCCGTCCTGACTTTTTGTTTGACTTGCAAAGGTTGTTCGTTCCCCCTAGCTTTTGTCAATTCCTCACAAGATTGGTTGATTCTCCAAATCTCCCTGGCTAGCATAAGGGTGGCCCATATGGCCTCTCATTGGAGAATGACTATCGATGCTTCCAAATTTAACATAAATTTCTAAGCCAAGAGCATCATAGGATGAATTATGGGCCTTTAAATCTCCAATTTAAACCAAAAAAAAATTCAAATGGAATAAAAGATCACAAGAATTACATACAATGAAGGAAGACAAAACTCATATCACCACCATTAGAATCTTTTCATAGAGACTTCAAAATATTCTGAATATATATTCAATTCAGCTTCATAAAGTTACAATAGAGTTCGAAACAACCAAAAGGGTTCTCTTGCACTTATGCCAACATTAATTCATTCAAATGTCCCAGTATTTATACAATTCGATTACAATGGTTGAAATTGAAACGTTTCAACTTCTAAAACTGATTATAATAATTTCAACTGGCAGTCTCGGTATACGAACTTATTTACAATGATTAAACAAAAAGACGTTTCAAAACTAGGGACAGATTCCTCTGACTGCTCAGCTTCCTCTATGCCAACTGTCTTGCCCTGATCTTCTGTCAAACTTTCTGGTTTGGTGACACCTGGAGGTTACTTACTGGTTCCGGGGAAACTGCATTTTGTCTTTCCCACCCGTACGATTTCCTTCCACTTTGAGTCAGAAGGAATCTTGTAATCCATCATATCCTTTATCAAAATCTCTAGGTCAATGCACGTGGTGTAAGACATAGTCTGCAGCCCCATCTTCACTATTTTAAACTGATTCAAAATCTAAAAATCCGCGGCCAAATACTCTACCAAGATTGGTCCTTTCAGAATCTCCTCCATAGCTTCAAGTTTTGAATGGTCCATTCTACACTGAATGAGGAGAGAATTGTAGTCTTCTTGATTGTATAATTTACCTTTTCCATCCCAAAATGGTGGGAGGCCCTTGACAAACAATTGTTCAAATGTATCCTTAAACTCTTGTATACTATGCTTATCGATATCGGGGATTTGAGAAAACGGTTTTGAGTAGACCGGTTTTCACTCCGATGTGCCTCTGGGGGGACCACATGTCCAAGAAATGGAACCATGGTATTTTCCCTGGCCTACCTTTGAAATATTATCCTCCGCACTAATTGAATGCCTGATATGTGTCTCGGCCGTTGATCTGGGCCGCTCCAAGATCTACAATCCACCGGGCCTCAACAACTTCTGATATCAAGGATTGGAAAGAATGGTTTTAGGTAGACCGATTTTATCCATGATGTACCTCTAGATGAGCCACGCGTCAACGAAATAAAACCGTGGTATTTTCCCCGTCCCACCCTTAGATAATTAAACCTCGTTCTATTTTTCTACCCGATATGGGTCTTGGACATTGATCTAGGCCGCTTCAAAATATACAGTCTGTCGAGTCCTACCTTTCACGCCTCCGCTATATTTTTCCACATGCCTCCATACGAGACCTTATCCTCCAAACTATCATGCTTCCATAGCGATGTAGTTCTTCGCTAAATTTCTAAGACTTGGATCTTATCTGAAAGTTTTCATGGTGATAACATAGGCTCCAACTGGGGATGCTATCCTCCTTGTGAGGTAGCAAAGAACTGTAGACTAAGTGCCTACCCATTGGTTTGTGGTTTATTCGTGTAATCTAAATTTGCTGGTCTTTATTCAAAAACTCAAAATCGAACCAACATAGCTCAGGGCCTTCACCTCGGGCTTCAACTATGCTTCTTTTATTCCAACTTTTTCATGTGCAAAGAAAAACACAAAACGATTATGTACAATGAATGGCGAGGTGATGATTTTTCAAACAATGTAATGCTTGAGGAACCTACCATTTACAGGCCCTCCTCCAGTGAGCTCTCCATTACTCTCCTGTAACAAGTAGGCATTTCTTCCATGATATGCTGCAATTTTGAACGGGCCCAACCATAGGTGATCAAATTTCCCATGTTTTCCCTTATATTCGTTTATGGCATCCCATTTTAGTACCAAATCTCCTAGTTCGAAGTTATCCACCTTGGTATGTCTATCGAAATCCTCTTTGATCTTGTATTGGCACAGCTGGGCATTATGGAAAGCCTTTTCTCTGGTCTGTTGTACACTAATGAGTTCATCCTTCCTTTTTCATGTGGTGTTTGTCTTTGCATATTTCTCTTGCAACAGTATCATTACCGACAACCCCAATGTAGTAGGAAAAATTACTTCAGTTCCATAGACGATCTGGAACGGGGATGTGGAAATGGATCTCTTTGGGTATATTATGTCATCCCATAGGGCATGGATGAGCTTTTTGTGCCAGGACTTTTTATTTTCTTACAGTAGCTTTTTGATGATTCTGACTAAGATTTTATTCAAAGATTCAGCGAACCCATTTCCTTGAGGGTAGTATGATGTAGAATGACCAAGGGTGATATTGTAATTGCTGTCAAATTTTTCCAATTTCTTAGATTTGAAAGCTAGTGCATTGTATGTTATAATCTTGATCAGGCATCCGAATCTGGACAAAATATTGTCGTCTAAGAATCGAATGATAACATAATCTGTCACCTGCCTGGTGGGAATTTCCTCAATCCACTTACTAAAATAATTTGTTGTTGTCAGGATCCATTTGTGTTGAGCTGAGGATTGTGGATGTATTTCCCCTATAAAATAAAGGCCCCACTATCTGAAAGGATCTTCCACTAAAATATGTTTTAAAGGTAGCACCTCCAATTTCCCTTTCCCATCGAAGATTTGACATTCATGGCACTTTGAGACTTCTTTATAAATGTCGGGAAAAATGATAGGCCAATAAAATCCATCTCTCAAAATTTTGTGCACAATTGTTTTCTAATAATGATGACCTGCACAATCACCCTTATGGAATTATCTGATGGTTTTATCTACTTCTTTTTCTATCAAACAACTCAATAAAATCCCCCCTAGATCCTTCCAGTATAGCGATTCATTTACTATACAAAATTTTGTTGCCTTCAGTTTCAAGAATCTAGATTTTGTTTTACTATATTCAGGAGAAGCCTGCAAATTCTTCAACACAAAGATGATATCTGCATACCATGTAGAGTCAAGAAACTTTTGGGATATTTGTGGAGTCACCTTTTCTTCTTCTGCTGTATTGTCTGATAGATCTGCAATGAAGTTCATTCCCATGATTTCTCTGTTTGTTTGTGCCATAAACTTAGCAAGTCCCTGTCCTTTTATCAACTTGGTGGGTTTAATCTCTAGGTCATATTCTAATAGTACAAAAATCCATTTTCCCCTCTTTCCCTTAGGATCGGGTTGGGTTAGGATTTCTTTCACTGAGTTGTTGGGTACATAAGCAGTAGTATGAGAATGTAGGATGTAAAATCTGATTTTTTTCAATGCTTTGACCATAGCATATGCTTGTTTCTCCATGATGTCATATTTCAAAGGAGCATCCCTCAATGTCTTACTGTAGTACGCTATGGGCTTCTCAAAATTTTGGTCATCTTTCTAGAATAGTACACCTGCAATTGTGTTTTTTGAGGAAAAAGAGAATAATATGAAATCTTTCTCAAAATTGGGACTAGCCAGTACAGGAACCTTCGTCAATGCCACCTTGATGTCTTCAAAGGACTTTCTTTCTTCAGGAATCCATTTGATTTCATTTCCCTTCTTGAGCATGTTGGTGATGTGTTTTATGATCTCAGCCAAATTTGGGATAAATCTTCCCAGAAAATTCACTTTTCCCAAGAAATATTGTACCTCCTTTTTTCTTTTGGGTATGCCAATTTTCAAGATCCCATCAACTTTGTTGGGGTCTACCTTTATCCCTTCTTTTGAAATGATGTGACCCAACAGTTTTCCTTCCTCCATGGCGAAATTTGACTTTTTAGGATTCAAAGAGATCTCGAACTTTCTGCATTTTTGAAACGCCATTTTGAGATGTTTGAGGTGTTCTTCATCTGAGGCAGAATAAACAGTGATGTCATCAAGGTAGATAACAATGAATTTTTATTTTTCATCAGAAAAATCTATGTCCATAGCTCTTTGAAACATTGCCCCTGCATTCTTAAGCCCAAAAGGCATGTTGGCATATATAAATGTTCCCCATGGTGTGGTAAATGCTGTATTTTCCTGATTATCAGGGTGTACCATAATCTGATTGTATCCCAAGAAGCCATCTAACATTGACATATTCTGAGAACCCACTACCTTCTATAAAATGTGATCCATTTTAGGCAATGCATAGTTGTCTTTTAGAAACACCTTATTCAGATTCCTGAAATCCACACACAACCTGATTTCTCCACTCTTTTTTCTAACTGGTACTAGCTTCGCTACCCATTTGGAAAACCTCATGGACACTATGATTTTTGCTTCAAATAATTTTTTCACTTCTTTCTCTATTAAAGGAAAGAAAAGAGGGTTTATCCTTCTCAATTTATATTTGAATGGTTTGTGATCTTCCTTTATTTGGATAACATGATGGATTACACTGGTATTATAAACTTTCAGCTCATCATAGCTCCAAGCAAAAACATCAGGGAATTATTTCATTAATTTGATATACCTCTCTTTGACTTCAGGGCTGAGCTTTTTGGACAACTTCACGATATTTGGATCCTATGGAGTCCCAATATTACAATATTCCACATCCCCTTCATTTACTGTGATATTCAAACTTCTTGCCACATCATTGTTATCAAAAAGTTTTTCCAACGGGATCAGACCTTTGGGGATGATGTTACTCTTTATCTGAACGATATCTCTGCCAGCAATCTGATTGTCAAAATATCCTTCATTTGTGAAAGAAGTTGCATCCACCTCATCATCACATTATTCATCATCAATGTTTAAATTCTCAAACTCATTCTCCATCTTGAGGAATCTTTCTATCTATTTTTTGTTTTCTAAAACTTGCTAATGCTTCATATTGTCTGGTACCCCTGGCCTGTACTTCAACTCCACCTTGTATCTTTTTTCAGGGAAATTGGAACTTTAAAAAATGTTGTTGAATTAGATAGGGCATCAAAAACCTGATTTTGTTCTCTTGGAATCGTTGAAAGATTACATTCTAGAAATTCCTCAAGGAGTTCTAGTACCAGACTCCTATAAGCCCTCGCTGATGTATAATTAGCTCAGAGTCTCCATGTATAGTAATTATTTTGGCACCCAATTCTTCTAAAAATTTCAACCCTAATATTAATGCTTCATATTCATCCATGTTATTCATGAATTCAAAAACAAGTTTGTAAGAACATAATTTTGAGTCTCCTTTGGGATGATTAATCCAAACGCCAGCTCCCACTCCTTCTTTGCAGGTAGCCCCATCAAAAATCATCTTCCATATCTGGTCTTCTGCATCATCTTGCTGCTCTGAAAACTCTTCTATTTGTTGGTTAGGACTATCTTGGTCAGCCATAATGATTTATGTTTCCTTTTCTTCAGAACACAGGTCATTGAAGAAAATGGAAGATCCCAACTTAGTTTTCACCGAATAGATAGGATGATTGCTAGGCTACGATTTGTTGCTAACCATGTATTTAAGAAAAAATTCTTTGTATAGTCTTTTGTCCTGACCAAAGACATGGATAGTGGCATATGACATGTCCATCTGGAGAGTTCCCTTAATTTTGCAGCCCATGATCTGGACAACAACATGCCAAATTTTGGAGGGATATCAGTGACCACTACATCCATAACCATATTCTTTGATGGGATTTGTGCCAAAGACACCATGAGGTCTTTGATCATACCAATGAATTTTACTTTTCTTGAATCAAAGGAGAACAGATATTTATAAGGCCTAGTGACATTGAGACCCAATTGGTCCATGACCACTTTGGGCATCAGATTGTGCAATACTCTAGAATCCAGCATAGCATTGTGTAGAATCATGTCATGGATTTTCAAGCTAACATAAAAGGGAGGAACTTCCTCATTTTAATTGCTTTCTTCTACCCTTGTCCTGAATAAGATGGTTGGGTGATCATCTTGTATGATCAGGGTATCAGAGGTTTGTCCCATCTTAAGCATCTTGATGATCTAATTTCTGTACTCACTATTCTTAATCAATTCATTAAATGGTACCGAAATTTTGATCTTGGCCATCTCGCTTTCAAAATTAAAAGAAGACGATGTTTTCTCTACCTCTTTGGTGATAATTTCTTTCCTTGCCTCCAATATTTTCTTCTAGGGTTCTTCTTTCTGCTTCCCTTTTTCCGCAGTACCCTTTGCAACAACATCCTTTGTGGTAGAGTCTTTTGCAGCTGAATCCGTTGTAGCAAAATCTTTCTTGGTCTAACTTGAAGAAGGTATATTATTATGATCTTCTTTGGTAGGATTTCCCTTTGGAGGATTTGGAGGAACTTTTTGATTTCGAAGGTTATATTGTCCTTGGAATTGCATGATAGCATTTTGTAATCCTATCTCGTAATATCCCCTTTCTATTGATACCCTTTCCTCCTCATCTTGCAAAACGATCTCACTTGCATCCATGAACTGGTCGTCTTCTTCTTTGGTAAAAAATACCCCTGTTTCTTTATCATCATAGCAGTTCATGTTGTCTTCAAAATATCTATCATAATCCTCATTCACATAATTATTTTGGAAAGGAGGCTTGATTTGCTGTTCTCCCTGATTTCCTTTGTTTCCCTGATTTGCCCGATTTACCGGATTTGCCTAATTTGTTTGATTTTCCTAATTCCCTTGATTTCTCTTCTCTCTCTATCTAATCTATCGAACAACTGGTCTTCTAGGATTTCTGGGTGGAACATCAGCCTGTTCTCCAGGGTTAGGCCTATTTCCTAGAGCCATTCTTTCCATAATCCTCTCCATGTTTCTCATCATTTATTCAAACCTTTCTTCTGATGTTTGAGACATTGAAGGCTATTCTTTATCCTGAGTTATGTTTGTGTCTCTGCCATACTTAGTTTTCATATTTTCTGAAGCCATTAGGTTCACTTCAACTTCTATGGCATCGATCATCATATCATCCAATGTGGTAGATCTTCATTCTCTTAATAATAAAGCAAAGTCACTTTCAAAAGAATCAACATATCTAAGATGAGAAACTTTAGGGGAGGGTTTTACCTCAACATGAATTGCATTATAGGCCTTCATGAATCGGGCTGAACAATCCTACACTATTTTTTCAGGTGATCTCTTCATGTTGTTGTACTAGGTCAACAACTGAAGGGGATTTTTCTTATCCCCCCATTTTGCAAGTAAGCTTGTTTCAAAGGCTTCGAAATCTGTGATACTAGCCGGTGGAAGGGATCTGAACCACTTCCTCACATCTCTTGCAAGACTTTGTCAAATCTTGGAATCTCTTTTCGTCAAAGATGGTCTCACTTAAGCAAGATTTAGACTTAGTTCTGAATATGACTTGTTCAAATTTCACATCAAACTCAAGGTCTTCGAGGCTAGTCATTACGTCCTTGGGAAAATAAAAATATTGGTCTGGATGCAACACTGGGGTTACATGCCTTTATTTTCTTTTACGTACAAGCTTTTCAGGGTTAGACACAGGGATTGCAGCTTCTAGGTCTGGATTTCTCCTGGTGTGGATTTTCTTAAGATCCGGGATTTCTATCTCACACGGTGTGGTGAAACTGGTGTCTGAGTAACGGAGTCACTGGGGTAAAAATAATCTCAGCCAATAAGGTATTTGATCCACTATCACCCTCAGGGATCAAACTAAAGCTTTAAGTTGTTTTCCCAGGGAATATTTTTCAATTTTGTCCTCGACAACGGTGCTAGAATGTTAGCACTCTATAAATTTTGTTCAGCTAATAAGACAAACGATAGAGGTAACTATTTCAACCTACTTTAGAGCTGAAGAACTAGCATGCTCAACTCAGAGAGGGATCTCTCATGTCACTTGATATTTCTTTGGAAATCGGTGGCTAGATTTGGTTTGTTTTGGGGTTTTTTAATAAAGTAGCTGGCAAGGAAGGGGAGGAACACTTAGGGCTATGGAGTCAAAATTATGAAAGTGAATGAAAACAATGACCAGATGGTAGAAATATACAAAGGATAAGACTAAATGAGGCAATGAATTTGAGTTATATTTTAATTTAAGTAGAGTGTAAGAAGAAAGAGAAAACAAATAATTGCATAAGATAATTACTGAAATGAATTCTTAATTCGTTAAGAAGAAATACACACAGTTTAAATTTCTAATCCAAGAGCATCATAGGATGAATTCTGGGCCTTTAACTCTCCAATTTAAACAGAAGAAAATGAAAATGGAATAAAATATCACAGGAAATACATACAATGAAGAAATACAAAACTCATATCACCACCATTAGAATTTTTTCATAGCAATTTCAAAAGATTCTGCATGTATATTCAATTCAGATTCAGAAAGTTACAATAGAGTTCGAAACAACCAAAAGAGTGCTCTTGCACTTCTGCCAACATTAATTCATTCAAATGTCCCAATATTTATACAATTCTATTACAATGGCTGAAACTGAAACGTTTCAACTTCTAAAACTGATTATAATAATTTCAACTGGCAGTCTCAGTATATGAATAGATTTACAATGATTAACAAAAAATATGTTTTAAAACTAGGGATAGATTCCTCTGACTGCTCAGCTTCCTCTACAACACCTTTCTTTCCTTGATCTTCTATCGAACTTGTTGGTTTGGTGACACCTGGAGGTTACTTACTAGTTTAGGGGAAATTGCATTTCGTCTTGCCCATCCGTACGATTTCCTTCCACTATGAGTCAGAAGGAATCTCATAATACATCATATTATTTATCAAAATATCCATGTCAATTCATGTGGCGTAAGACATAGTCGACAACCCCATCTTCACTGTTTTAAACTGATTCAAAATCTCAAAGTCCGCGGCCAAATACTCCACCAAGCTTGGTCCTTTCAGACTCTCCTCCATAGCTTCAAATTTGGAATGGTCCATTCTACACTGAATGAGGAGAGAATTGTATTCTTCGTGATTGTATAATTTCCCTTTTCCATCCCAAAATGGTGGGAGGCCCTTGATAAACAATTGTTCAAATGTATCCTTAAACTCCTATATACTGTGCTTATAGATATCAGGGATTTGAGAAAATAGTTTTGAGTAGACCGCTTTTCGCTCTGATGTGCCTCTAGGGGTGCCATGCATACAAGAAATGAAACCATGGTATTTTCCCCAGCCCGCCTTTGAAATATTATCCTCCACGCTACTTAAATGCCCAATATGTGTCTCGGTCGTCGATCTGGGCTGCTCCAAGATCTACGGTCCGTCGAGCCTCATCAACTTCTAATATCGAGGGTTGGAAAGAATGGTTTTAGGTAGACCTATTTTCACCTCGATGTACCTCTAGATGCACCATGTGTCCATGAAACAAAACCATGGTATTCCCCCAGCTTGCCCTCACATAATTAAACCTTGTGCTATTTCGCTGCCCAATATGGGTCTTCGCCGTTGATATGGGTCACTTCAAAATCTACTATCTATCAGGTCCTACCTTTCGCGCCTCCCGTATATTTTTCCACATGCCTCCATACGAGACCTTATCCTCCAAACTATCACACTTCCATAGAGATGAAGTTCTTCGCTAAATTTCCGAGACTTGGATCCTATCTTAAAATTGTCATGGTGATAACACATGGCACCAGCCCACTCACATACTAAAGAACACATGGTAAGGGTGGTAAGGCAAGTGCGAGGGGGATGAAAAAAAAACTTAAATAAAAAAACCTAAATGCAGTAAAAATTCAAAGAACAATAAAAAAACCTAAAAAACCAAAGTATAGTAAAAAACTTAAACACAGTAAAACATCATTGTTATGCTAATCACCTTAATCACCTATTTCAATGACCAACGAACATCTTTTGTCATGCAAGGAAGTTGATGTTTGAAATCACAACCTTTCATTCATTGTGACGATGAAGAATATTCAGACAATATGAAATCTTGTCCATTAAAACATCATCTGTAATTAAAAGGACATTAATTCTGACCATTTCTAATAGGTCTACACCTATCGGTGTGATTGAATATAAAGTTATTTTAAATCTAATAATCAAACTTGAAAGCATTAAATTCCCTATAATTGAGTATTTGGATCTAAATTTATTTTAAATCCTATGATGTAAACTCAAAACTATAAAACACAACATTAAACTCCCTGTAATTGAGTACTTATTTCTCATCATCCTAAAAACTCGACGAACTATATTCGAGAGAATCAATGTAGTCTCATGAGCCAAAAGACTTTAAATATGATAATTCACATTCATGATTCAGGGTTGATTAGTCCCTATGAAAGAAGGGTTTCTTGTAATCCCCTCACTAATAGTCATAGACTTTGTGTTATTTGGCATGGATTCAAAATTGTTTTTTGGGAAGATTTGTTTTTAATTAAAATTAAGTTTTTTAAAAAATTGATTTTTTTTTATTATCTAATTTTGGATGTGAGATTAAATTGTAATCTAGGTGAGATTAAGTTGTAATTGGATTTAATATTTGATCTCATTTATGGGACCAAGTTAAAATGTTACTTATAAGCACATGACCCCTCTTTTGGACTAGCACCTATAGGAGCTAGGGTGGCAGTGAAAAAGGGTGACAAAATGTCTTCTCAATTTATTTTCCACCAAGTTACTATTGGTAGGAGGAGGCTACATTGCAACTTCACTACTTGTGTATTGAGATAGAAGCGTGGTGAGCACCTATGGTGGTTGCAAGTATGTTTTCCTCTATATGGGATTCTTAGTTTGTTGTTGTAGTGTTTATTCCAAATTTCTTATGTGGTTCATGGTTTGGAATTATTAGTGTTGGATGTTGCAATTTGAGATGTTGTGACTCTGGGTTCATTGGCTCTTTGTGTTTTTTCATGCGAGTTTTATTTTTCCATTGTCCACATGGATTGTTGCAGGGTTCCTATGTGATTTGTGACATCCGCATCACCAAAAAAAAAAAAAATATTTTCTCTGATACCAATTTGTGATGTCCCTTTCACCAACAAACCTAAAATGATTTTCTTTGATACCAATCTGTGACATACCCAACCACTGAGAAACATGCTAAGCACGCCCACCACACCCAAGAACACACTTATTGATCCAATTCTAACTTATGATTCCAAACAAGTAAATAAAGAAGCATGCAATAACACACACAATCATCAAGATTCATGTTAAACTAAGAAAAAATGAACAATATACCATGCACAACAATAACCAACAAGGAGACACATTATTAATACATATCTCATAGATAATAATCAATACACAGCGGAAATAATTATGCAAGAAGAGAAACACATGACTGAGATCACTTATCTTTAATAAAACCAATCATCAACTGGTTGCAGACCAAGGAGTTTCCACCTAACCTTAGAAACAGTTGTTCCAAGTCTCAATAGCAGGTCACCCTCGATCTAGGGATATGAATCCATAAGGATGGTTTCTAGAGAGACAATTAGTTTCTCAAACCAGTCTACATTCAATCTCTCAAATTTTTCCCAACACACAACAATTCCAATTTCATCAGCTCTCTTCTCCTAGCATGAACCACCCAAGAGAATGAAGCCCCTTCAGTTCCACGTAGTCCCTCGGGATACCCACCTCCTTCCAGGGCTCCAGTGCATTTGGTCAAGAATCTCAATGTTGAAACTCTCAATATTCGTATTTGTGACAAGGTTTACCAAAATTCCAATGCATCTATGCAGTCAGACATTAATTCATGGTTGGAATACACCAGTAAATCCCATAGCCAACCGACCATGGTTTTTGTTCCTCAACAATTTGTTTCCTCTTCTCCCAACAAAGACTAGAATGAATGAATGAACAAGAAACTGCTGAATGATTGAATCGAAAACCCCCAAGATAATCAAGGACATGGATTTTTTTATCGAAGCACCCCCTCATATGCGCCCCCAACACAAACATGGGTGATAATTAATTAAACAAAGGTTTATCTCCTTAGTTCCCCCTTTATTGTGGAATCATAGCCCCCTAAAACTCTTGTCATCACCTGTCCTGCAACCAACAATGCACTTTTAGTATTAAATTATTCAAAACATTACATTTTTCCCAAGCACTTGGGCCTTTCATCAAATAAACAAATTACATTATTAAACTAGGGAATCAAAACTAGGGTATTACATTCCCCTCCCCCTTATTTTGACACTTTCTTCAATGCATATACAAAACATAAATATAATTTTCAAAATTCTTCAAAAAGTCACGGGTACTCTTCCCGCATGGAATCTTCATGCTCCCATGTAGCATCCTCAGGACTGTAACAGGTACACTACACTTTTACCAGTTCTATGACTCGATTCTGGAGCACTTTGACCTTTCTGTCCAATATGCACACTGGTTGGACCTAAAATTCTCCTTCCAACTCCACCTAAATCAAATGATAATCAATAACATGGTTAGGATCATGCACACAATTTTTCAGCAAAGAGACATGAAATACATTATCCACATTCATGGAAGAAGAAAATGCAAGCATGTATGCAACTGGACTTATTCTGTCCAATATCTCAAATGGACCACATAATCTCGCTGCTAACTTTTTACAACTACCCAATTTTAATGAGCTCCTCTTGGGATTCACTTTCAAAAGCACATGCTCTCCTACTTTAAACTATCTATCTGTCATGTTCTTATCTTCATATCTCTTATGTCTATCTTGTGTTTCCTTCAAATTCTGCTTAATTTTAACCATATGGTATTCCATATCCTTGAGCAATTCTAGCCCAAGTACCACTTTGTCTACTGGGTTGTCCCAACTTACTGGAGTATTTCATTTTCTACCATACAAGGCTTCAAATGGGATCATATTCAATGAATATTGGTACCCATTATTGGAGGAAAACTCAACCAAATGCAAATAATCTTCCCATTTACATGGCTTATCCATCACATGCATTCTCAACATGTCTTCAATTACTTAGTTGACCCTCTCTGTCTGCCCATCTGACTGTGGATGGTATGTTGTACTAAAGTTAATATTCGTACCAAATCCTTTAAATAATCATATCCAAAAGTTTGAATTAAACTCTGTATCTCTGTTTGAGACAATTTCCTTGGGAATTCCATGCAACTTAGTAATCTCCCTCATGTAAATTTCTGTAATATTAGTTGTTGTATGAGTCATTTGTATAGGCACGGAATGAGAATCTTTTGTCAATTTATTAACAATCACCATTGTTGAATCATGTTTCCTTGTTGTCTTGGGAAACTTAGTGATAAAATCAATCTTTATCACTTCTCATTTCTTCTATGGAATTGACAATGGTTGTAGCAAACATGTTGGGTGCCTATGCTCAACTTTCACTCTCTGACATTTCATACATATGGAAATATAATCAACAAAATCCTTCTTCATTCTAGGCCAAAATAATTGGCTTCTTATCGGTGAAATTGTTTTATGGTAACGCGGATGTCTCAAAATATGGAATTATGCATTTCTTTAGTGCCATTGATCCAAGTGGATATTGGTGGCCACCCACCTGTTCCAAATTCCAACTGGCTCATCTTAACAGTTTTCAGTTCAACACATTTCTCTGTAATGGGGACATTTCTTTGTGATTGTGGGTTCTGTATTTCTGGGGTTGTCTTAAAGCCCTACACAACATCCAGGTGGATAATGGTGGATTCCCACCTAGTCCAACTGGCTTATTTTGTAATTTTTCATGTTAGTACATCTTTATGTACTTCCAGGGCCGTTATGGGGCCCTAAACAATGTTTTATTTTCTTGACACAATCAAACTATAGATGAATTAAAAGTTTGATGGAATAATTCATAGTTCTCAAAAATACCTTTCCAACGGGCTATCACACGCCTAAAATGGATATTGTATGAAAATGTTACGACCCCAAGAAGTTGATGTACTAACTTACCCCAATGGGGACCATATAAATTTTGGTGCTTCATCTCCTAGGGTTAGGTTTTTGGATGTCTAGGGTTTTGGAATTCATGTTTATCATAAAAATGCTTTCAAAGCATCATTGTACTCATCTTCTTGAGAATGAGCATATCCGTCACATCTCTTCTTAGATATAAAGCTACCACCATTCTAGCGAGTCTTGCACTTTGTATTTTTACAATCTCTGTACATTTCTCTCATTAATATAAATCATGTATTGTTGTATTTATATGTTTCTGGCAATTTTTATGTGTGTTTCATTGTAATATCTCTTCTTTCATTTCATTCCAAAAATAATCTCGATCAGTGGTATCGAAGCAGGCTGCTCTTGATCGTTTTTCAGTGCATGTCCCTAACGAGGTCCGAGTATAGCAAGTTGGGTCTCGAGCTTGTCTCTCTTGAGGAAAATTTCTTTCGCACGCCCAAGAAATCCTCTATGGAAGAAGAAAAGAAAAATGAAGAATCAAAAGATTCTATTAACATGTTCCTTGAGCAAGCTCTCGTGTGACATAGGGACGAAATGATGGAGAGTTTTTCCCACATCCTTCAACATCTGTTGATAGAAATAGGTGCATCTTCATCAAGCAACCAATTTGGAGGAACCTCTCCCTTAAAAGTAAAAGTTAATTTTGATATTCTTGTATTTGAAGGTCATATAGATGCGTTAATTTTGATAATTTTTGCATGTTTACAGGAAGAGTGTGCTTGTCATTGGTGGAAAGAACAAAAGCAGAGAGGAAGGAAGCGTAAGCTTAGGAGGAGGAGAGAACACTATTCATAAATCAAAGCTCATAATAGATAGAGCTTTGTGCTTTCCAAAAGTGCAGCCGAGGTCCAAGAGACGGAATCGCAGGAGGAGAAAAGGTCGATACCTTTGAACACTTAGAAAATCTTCTAAGTTAGAGAGATCAGAAAGATCAGGAGGAATAATGACAGTGGCCATTGGATCACCAATCCCGAATACCCGATGATCGTTAGATCAATGTCTAGTGACCAAAGGAAGCACAGAGGAGAAGTAAAGATCTGATCTATTGGATATGAGCACAGAGGATCAATAGTCGTTGGATCCAGAAATAAATGCATGAAGGTTAAGCCTTCGGATGAGTGTAGGAGAGCAAACTTGTCAAATTCCCAAAGTCCCAAAGTAAGTCGGGACTTTCCATTGTCAAGACTCACAGGTGGCACACGATTCTCAACTCCAGAGCAAATCACTTCGAGGAGTTTTTAGTTTGAGACTTGAAAAACCCAAAGTCCAGAGCACTGGAGAGTTGGAGTAAATGATAGCCATCATATAATTTTGAAGTGGAAGGACAGGATAAGCTAGAAAAGCATCATTGTAGAAAGATCACACCATCAATCTTAGAATATGATTGATGAAAAAAATTTAGTTCGGATCTAAAAGTTGCGAGGAGGTTACTGTTCAGGGATTCTCACTTCAGAAGAATTGGTGACTTGAAAATTCGAAATACCTGAAGTCCCGAAGTGAATGAGGATCCACATCAACGAGACTACGTCAACAAGGACATGTGGCACAATCAGACAATGGCAAGTGTCAAGTTGATTCGTCATTTTAGTATGTGCAAATCAGAAATTCAAGTGACACATGGCAACTACTAGGCTCATGACACATCATCAAGTGATGTCACTCTGGGATATTTACCACCAGCACTTTCCCAAAGTTCTGAAGTCCTAAAAGTGGTGTGGGTTTGTTCATCGTCGAGGAGGAAAAATGGCATGAGATCCACAAATTTAGAAGTTTGTGGATGGGGAGAATGTCAAAATCGCCGAAGAAAAATCTCGACCATTGATCGTCAAGGGGAGTACATGTCAACTGATCTAAGATTTTAGAGAAATCTCACATCAAGGATTTTCAGTTGAGACTTGAGAACTTTGAAGTCCGGAGACGCGAAAGGATCGTGACCGTGGATCCGAAAGGGACATGTGTCAGTGGATTTTCATCTCTAGGGAAAATCAAAGGAAGGTTGAAAGGTTGGAAAGTTGAGATTTCCGAACCCCAAATACTCGAAGGGATTGTGACCGTTGATTCGATAAGACCATGCGTCATTAGATCGTGGAAACCGGGTGAAATTCTCTAGGAGAAAGCGGAGTTTGAGAATTGAAAGTCTCGAAGGCCGGACTCACCAAGGAAATCCTGATCGTAGATTCAGGGAGACAGGTGTCAATAGATCTTCCACTCCAGAAGATAGTCATATGGGAAAAGCGAGGTTTGAGATTTGAAACTCTCGGAGCCTGGATCACGAAGTAAATCTCAGTCATTGATTTAGGAAGGTTATATATGATCTGCATATCTTGAAAGGACAGATATGAACCGTCCGTTCAGGAGCACCATCAAGATCGTGAGATCGACGGTCCCATCGCATTGCGGGGCCAGAACATGCTCGTGTCTTATTTTTTCTTGAGTGGGCCACAATTGAAACCACGATTTTGATGAAAGGGTACGTGACAGCTCAAGGTAAATTGCGGGGAAAAAATCAGTTTGATTCAAACCACCTTTGGACGTGCTCTCAATCACATGGTCATGTGAATATCATCACCCAAGGTCATATCAAGAAACAGAGCTAGCGCGCACAAGACCAAGTTCGGGAAGCGCCTTTTGACTAAGCGTTTGGTCACCACCAGTGGTCACGTGAAGGAAGAGGCTTAGAAGCCAAAGAATCCAAAGACAAATGGGTGTAAATGATAGAGAATATGAAGAGTTGTGACTTCCAGAGAATCCAAGGAATATCAGGATAACTCCCACTGATGATGAATAGATTTGGTATAACCGCCAGAGAAGACGAAGAGTTTCTAGGATGATCTGGCAGAGGACGTAGCATGATAAATACATGTAGAGAATGTTCTTTTGGGGAATTGATGCATGAGTGTAGAAGGAAGTAGTAAGCAGCCAAAAAGGAGCGGAGAAGAGGTGCAATGAAAAGTAATGAAATGTATGCACAGATCATAAAAGGCAGAAGAGAAGTTGATCAGGGTGTTGTTGTTTGCGCAGGAGAAAAAGAGAGCAGAGCATAGAAGCAAGAATATGTAGAACCGGAATAGAGGATAGAGGTTGCAAGAGGCAAAGGAGACATGGATCTGTAATAGACCATATCAGATACATAGAAGAAGAATAGAGAGCGAAAGGGAGGTGTGTAGGAATACACTGATGCAGACAGAGTAGAGCAGTGTAGTAGAATAGTGATGAGACTGGTAAGCCATTGATAAATACTGTATCACTGTGATAAATTTATGAAAAACAAATATTTATATTTTAGGGTGGTAAGGAGGTGCTAGGAAGGATTGTTGTCCTCTGAGTTTCAAGTGGGTGCTTGAACACAGGGAGTTGTAGCTTCCATCTAGTTGCAGCCAAAAAAACCAGGGTGGCAGGGAGGTGCAAGGGAGAACTATTGTTCTCTGTTATACAGGTTGGTGCCTGTGTAACTAGAAGTTGGTGCTTCCATCCAGTTGGTGCTAGAACACTTAGGGAGTTGGTGCTTCCTTCTAGTAGGTTCTAGAGAAACCAGAGAGTTGTTGCTCTCAGCAAGTTGCAACTTGTAAAACAGAGGTGGTAGCTTCACAATGAGTTGGTTCTCATAAGAATGATAATGTACAGAAAATAAAGATTACTTATCATATCAAGAAGAAGATGTTTTTCCCTTTATGGGTTTCCTCGGGAAATATCTGTCTCTATATATTTCATGTGTGTTATTGATGTTGAATATTCTATTTCTTACATCCCTGCATTATTGTGATCGTCATTCAGTGTTTTGTAAAGAGTTTAAAATGGGCATAATTGTTTAATCATAGTAACAACTGATTCACCCCCTCCTCTCAGTTGTCCAACAATTGGTATCAGAGACAGGTTCCTTTTATCTAAGGGTATATCCTAGAGCTTAAAAATGACTAGCCATGAAGGAAATTCAACCAATAAAGCCCCCATGTTCAATGGAACAAACTTTTCCTTCTGGAAAGTTAGGATGAGAACCTACATAATGGATTTAGGTGCATATGTCTGGGATGTGGTAGAGACTGGTTATGTAAAGCTAGTTGTACTAGCTAATAAGGATGAGAAGCTAGAATTCAGCCTCAGCGCTAAAGCTATGAATGTTATTCTGAGTGGGCTTGCAGAAGCAGAGTTTGTCAAAGTCATGCATTGTGATTCAGAAAAATTTATGTGGGAAAAGTTGATAAGTAGTTATGAAGGTGATGAAAAGGTGAAAGACGCAAAAATTCAGACTCACAAACTAAAGTTTGAGTAGTTAAAGATGGATGAAGATGAAACTATCAATAAGTACTTCTTACGTATAGAAGAAATTGTCAACACTATGAAAGGCCTAGGTGAAACAATAACTGATTCTTTTCTAATTCACAAAATATTAAGATCTCTTCCTGATAGATTTAACTCAAAGGTCTCTTATATAAAGGAAATAGTTGATCTCAAAACGTTGACACTAGATCAACTTCTTGGAAGCCTAACTGCTTATGAAATGATAATCACCAAAGGTAAATCCACTACAAGAGAGGTATCTTTTAAAGTAGAGAAAAATAAAGACTCTGATATAGATGAGATTGAAGAAAATTTTGTGAGAAGATTGAAGAAAGGATCCGACAAATACAAAGGTAAACTACCCTTCAAATGTTTCAACTGTGGTAAGATAGGTCATTTTTCATCCAAGTGTCCTCACAAAAGAAAGGATCATACATATGACGATGAAGAGAAGCACAAACACAAAAATGTCTATAAAGAGAATAATTTTAAGAAGAAAAGCCTTTGTGTAAACAATGATGATGATCCCTCATATTATGAAAGCAGTGATTCTTCTATTGAAGATAAAATAAATGATATCATGCTAATATATTTAGAAGATATAAACACTGAAGATACAGGAAGTGAGTGCATTGACTATGAAGCAGAAGTAGATCTTGAAGGAGAACTTGTTAGTGCCATGGAAGAGATTAATAGACTCAGAGAAAATAAAAGAAAAGAAAAATAGTTATTGCTCAGGTATGAGAAAAGATGCAAAGAACCATCTGAAGAAATTAATATGTTGAAGGTTAAGTTAGAAGAAGATAATAAGATTGAAGACATCCTCAAACAACAATTGAAGGAATACACAACAAAAGGTGAAAAATTGGAGGCTGAAGTAGTGACTGTCAGAAAAGATCTAGAGATATTTCAGGCCTTATATCATCAGAATCTGACAAGTATTAAAGCCTCAGAAGGATTAGCCTCCATTCTGAATCAACAAAGTAATTAAAAGTTGAAAATTGGTTTGGGCTATGAAGAGGGATCAAGTAGTGGTCATCCAAGCAACAAAGAATCCATCAAGTTTGTCAAATCTACAACTACTGACAACAACAAACCTGGAGAAATAAAGGAAGAGAATCAACCTCTAAGGAGGAGTGAAGGAAATGCTACCAGATATGAATCTAAAGAACAAAGAAATAATACACTCTCTTCTCAAGAAAATCATCAACATGGAAGAAATCGACCTGCTCAAAGAAGACAACCATTTTCTAGGTACAAAGATTTTTTCTATGGATATTGTTTTTACTTCTCTAACTTTTGCCACAAAGCTGTAAATTGTTCTCTAAGACTTAGACATGAGCAATCAAGACAACCGAGGAATAAATACCTGTTTAAAAAAAGAATGAGACAACCAAGTTACAAACAACCACAGACTACAAATCATGTGATGGCTAGGAAAAAGACGCAGACTAAGCATAAAAATCGTTATGATCCTTTGTTCAATGAACCAGAATGTTACATCTGCCATAATTATGGACATAAAGCTGTAGAATTTTACTTAAATAACTATAAGCTAGATTAAAATCACAGAGCTGAAAACGTCAAGGTTTGGAAGAAGAATGAAGATAACAAGTGTGGACTGGTGTTGTCATCTCAAAGACAAAAAGACTCCTTGTATATTGACAGCGGATGCTCCAGTCATATGACAGGTGACAAAAGTAAGTTCCTAACACTCAAGGAAAATAAATCAGGAAGTGTGACCTTTGGAAATGATGCTCCAGGAAAGATCAGAGGTAAAGGTATAGTAATATTAAGTAATGGAAGAAGCAAAAATCATGATGTATTATTTGTTGATGGTTTAAAGAATAATATTCTCAGTGTCAGTCAGATCTGTGACAGAGGATGTGAAGTCACTTTCACTGCCAAGAATTGTAAGATAGAGACAGTAAACACATGAGAGATGCTTGCAAAAGGGGTTAGAACCAAAAACAATGTATATGTTCTGAAGGAAGATAAGGAGAAATGTCATTTAAGAAAAATTGATGAAAGTTGGTTATGGCACAAAAGGCGTGGACACCTGAATTTTGATCATATTGTCAAATTGAATAATGAAGGTGCTGTGAAAGACCTTCCAAAAATATCTAATCCTAATAAATTTGTATGCGAGTCCTGCCAAATGGGGAAACCGACTCATGCTCAATTCAAATAGAAGAGTTTCACATCTTCAGAGAAACCACTTCAAATTGTTAATATGGATCTGTGCAGACCATCATGAAAAGAAGGAACTGGAGGAGAACGTTACTTAATGCTGGTCATCGATGACTTCTCCAGACGTACGTGGGTTTCCTTTCTAAGAGAAAAATCTGATGCGTTTGAGAAGTTCAAAATGTTTAAGGTATTAGCCGAGAATCAGATAGGAAGAAAGTTAAAGGTAATTCACTCAGACAGAGGAGGAGAATTTCTATCAAGAGATTTCAAAGAATTCTGTGATAGACATGGAATTAAAAGAGAATATACTATTCCATGTACTCCTCAGCAAAATGGAGTTGTAGAATGCCAAAATAGATTAGTTCAATAGATGGAAAGGGCTATGATGAATGAAAGGGACATTTCACAAACCTTCTGGGTGGAGGCTTTTCACACAACTGTTCATATTCTTAACAAAGCACATCTAAGGCCGAATAGTGATAAAACTCCACATGAGTTGTGGTTTGGTTGACCTACATCCATCAAGCACTTCAAAGTATTTGGAAGTAAATGTTACATCAAAAATAATGATGATCATATGGGAAAAATTTATAGTAGAGATGATGAAGGTATCTTCTTAGGATATGCAATGAACAATAAAGGTTGCATATGCTTTAACAAAAGAATGCATAAATTAGTAGACTGTATTGATGTTCGAATTAGTAAAGAAGCTCCTATAAAATATCAAAAGAGAATAAGCACTAATCTAGATGAAAAAGATGATGAGAATAATGAAAATGAAGAACAACAAATCCCAGAGTCATAAGAATATGATAAATCAGGTGGACAAGAGACACCCAGACAAGAAGAGACAGGACAACAATCAACATCAAATCCTTCCTCCAGAATTACTCAAAAGAATCATCCTGAAAGTCAAATAATTGGCGAGAAAGACAAAGGTGTACAAACCAGAAGGAGGATAATCAAAGACACGGAGCAATCACATATAGCCTTCATATCCATGGTGGAACCCA
Organism: Picea glauca; assembly: GCA_000966675.3. NCBI lineage: Eukaryota > Viridiplantae > Streptophyta > Pinopsida > Pinales > Pinaceae > Picea > Picea glauca. Next base: position 482,052 of record JZKD02S1719906.1, read on the forward strand.
ATAACTTCAATGAAGCCAGTGAAGATGTAAATTGGTTAAAATCAATGAATGCAAAATTGGACCAGATTCAAAAGAATGACACTTGGGAACTCGTTCCTAGGCTAGCAAATAAAAATGTAATAGGATCCAAATGGGTCTACAAAAATAATATGAATGAGAAAGGAAATATTGTAAGAAATAAGGATAGATTGGTCTTCAAAGGATATGCTCAAATAAAAGGACTAGACTTTGATGAAACATTTGTGCCCATAGCAAGATTAGAAGCTATTATAATGTTTCTTGCCTATGCTTGTCATAAATAGTTTAAAGTCTATCAAATGGATGTCAAGTCAGCTTTTCTAAATGTATATCTAAAAGAAGAAGTCTATATGGAACAACCAGAGGGTTTCCAACTATTAGATAACCCTAAATTTGTCTGCAAGCTGAAGAAAGATTTATATGGGTTGAAACAAGCTCCTCGTGCCTGATATTACAGACTGGATAAGTATCTTCAAGACAAAGGGTTCAAGAGAGGAACAATTGACAAAAATATATATATCAAAATAGAGGTTAATGATTTTATCATTGTGCTGGTCTATGTAGATGACATCATCTTAGGAAGCAATAATGCTTCGTCGGTACAATTGTTTTCCTCTGCCATGTAGTCTGAATTTGAAATGTCTATGATAGGGGAACTGTCATTCTTTCTTGGTCTGTAAATTACTCAGAGGTCTGAAGGATTATTTATTTCTCAGGAGAAGTATCTAAGAGAAATGTTAAAAAGGTTTCAAATAGAAGATCCTACACCTATGAGAACACCTATGGTCATTGGATGCAAGTTAAGCAAGGATGATGACTCACCTGATGTTGATCAGATTTCCTATAGGTCTATGATAGGCAGCCTATTGTACATCACAACATCCCATCCAAACATATTGCATGCTGTTGGAATGGTAGGAAGGTATCAGACTGCACCTAAATAGAGTCATTTGTTAGCTATCAAAAGAATATTCAGATACTTGAAAGGAACAATGAACTATGGCCTATGGTATCCTAGGAATCAAAATTTTAAACTATCAGTCTATTCAGATGTTGATTGGGCTAACTATGTGGATGAAAGGAAAAACATGAGTGGATGTGCATTCTTCTTAGGAGATTCTCTTGTAGCATGGTTGAGCAAGAAGAAAGGTTTCATTTCCTTATTGACTACATAAGCTTAATACATTGCAGTTGCCACTTGTTGTACCCAAGTATTATGGATGATTCAAACACTTGCATACTTGGAGCTAAAGTATAATGCACCAATCCCAATCCATTGTGATAATAATAGTGCAATTAGTGTGTCAAATAATGTTGTATTTCACTCCAAGAAAAAGAACATACCCATCAAGTATCACTTCTTGAGGGAACATGTGACCAAGATTGTTTTCTCTTTGCATTATATTCCATAAAGATCAGATTGTTGATATCTTCACTAAATTGCTTGAAAAAGATCAGTTTGAGTATCTACGCCAGAAGTTGGGCGTGACCCTGTTACCAAGTTAAAAAGTCTATCCTGTCAGGGGGAGTATGTGTTGGTTGAATATCTGATACCTCCGGAAACTACTGCAATCACTCAGGGGGAGCATGTTTTCTTTGACATTGATGTCAAAGGGGAAGAAAAGGAGTGGCCTGGATGTTACTGCTGGAGATCTAAGCAGTTTGTTAGGGTTTCCATCAATGCCAAAGGGGGATATTGTTGGCATGTTTACAGGAAGAGTGTTCTTATCATTGATGGAAAGAACAAAAGGTGGAGCAAAAGGAAGCATAATATAGGGAGGAGGAGCGAACAATATGAAGAAATCAAATCTCAGAAGAGATAGCGCTTTGTACTTTCTAGAAGTGCAGTCGATGTCCAAGAGACAGACTCACAAGAAGAGAATAGGTCGAGAAATTTGAACACTTAGAAAAACTTCTAAGTTAGAGAGATCATAAATCTTATGACGAAGAATGATAGCGGTCATTGGATCACCAATATCGAATACCCGATGAACGTTAGATCAACGTCTAGTGACCACAGGAAGCATAGAGGAGAAGTATAGATCTGACCCATTGGATCTGAGCACTGAGGATAAAAAATCGTTGGATCCATAAATAAATGCACGAAGGTTAAGACTTTGGATGAGCGTAGGAGAGCGGACTTGTCAAAGTCCCAAAGTAAGATGGGACTGTCCATCGTCAAGACTGATAGGTGGCACATGATCCTCAACTCTAGAGAAAATCACTTCGAGGATTTTTCAGTTTGAAACTTGAAAAACCCAAAGTCCAGAGAGCCAGAGAGCTGGAGTAAACAACAACTGTCAGATCATTTTGAAGTGGAAGGATAGGATAATATAGAAAAGCAACATCGCAGAAATATCGCATCATTGATCTAAGAACATGATTGATGAACAATATTTAGTTCGGGTCTAAAAGTTGCGAGGAGGTTACTGTTCGGGGATTCTCACTTTGGAAGAATTGGTGACTTGAAAAATTGAAATACCCGAAGTCCTGAAGGCCAAAGTCTAGAAGTGAATGAGGATCCACGTCAGCAAGGACACGTGGCACAATCAGACAATGAAAAGTGTCAAGTTGATTCGACATTTCAGTACGTGCAAATAACAAATCCGAGTGACATGTGGCAGCTACTAGGCTCATGACAAGTCATCAAGTGACATAAGTAAGTGACGTCACTCTAGAAATTTTAATCCAAGAGATTTACCACCATCACTTTCCAAAAGTTCCAAAGTCCTGAAAGTGGTTTGGGGTCATTCATCGTCGAGGAGGACAGGTGGCGCGATATCGACAACTTCGGAAGTTTGTGGATGGGAAGAACGTGAAAATCACCGAAGACAAATCTCGACCATTGATATTCAAGGGGAGTACGTGTCAGTTGATCTTAGATTTCAGAGAAATATCACTTCAAGGATTTTCAGTTAAGACTTGAGAAATTCGAATTCTGGAGACGCGAAATGATTGTGACCATTGATCTAAAAGGGAAACGCGTCAGTGGATTGTCAACTTCGGGGAAAAGAAAAGGAAAGTTGAAAGGTTGGAAAGTTGAGATTGTCAAACCCCGAATACCCGAAGGGATTGTGATCACTGATTCGAGAAGACCATGCATCGTTAGATCTTGGACTCCGAGTGAAATTCTCTGGAGAAAGTAGAGTTTGAGAATTGAAATTCATAAAGGCCAGACTCATGGAGAAAATCCCAATCGTAGATTCAGGGAGACAAGTGTCAATAGATCTTCCACTCTGGAAGTAGTCCTATGGGAAAAGCGAGGTTTGAGATTTGAAACTCCCGTAGCCCAGATCACAAAGTAAATCTGATTCGTTGATTTAGGGAGGTTAGATCTGATCCACATATGATGAAAGGAAAGATCTGAATCGTTCATTCAGGAGCACCGTCAATATCGTGAGATCGACGGTCCCATCACATTGCGGGGCCAAAACATGCTCAAGTCTTATTTTTTCTTGAGCGGGCTGCAATTGAAACCATGGTTTTGATGAAAGCGTATGTGGCAGCTCTTGCAGGGTGAAAAGCAGTTTGATTCAAACCACCTTTGGACGTGCCCACAATTGCGTGGTCAAGTGAATATCATCGCCCAAGGTCATATCAAGAAATAGAGCTAGCACTCACAAGACCGAGTTCGGGAAGCACCTTTTGAATAAGCGTTTGGTCACTACCAGTGGTCATGTGAAGGAAGAGGCTTAGAAGCCAAAGAATCCAAATACATCTGGCTTTAACTAACAGATAAGATGAAGAGTTGTGACTTCCAAAGAAGCCAAGGAATATTAGGATACCGCCCACTGATGATAAACAGATTTGGTATAACTGCCAGAGAAGACGAAGAGTTTCTAGGATGATCTGGCAGAGGACTTAGCATGATAAATACATGCAAAGAATGTGATTTTGGGGAATTTACGCATGAGCATAGAAGGCAATAGTAGGCAGCCAAAAAGGAGTAGAGAAGAGGTGCAGCGAAAAGTAATGTAGTTTATGCATAGATCATAAAAGGCAGAAGAGAAGCTGAACATGGTTTTTTTGTTTGCGCAGGAGAAAAAGAGAGTAGATCATAGAAGCGGGAATATGCAGAACCAGAACATAGGATAGAGGGTGCAATGGGCAGAGGAGACATGGAGTTGTAATATACCATATCAGATATAGAGAAAAAGAACAACGAGCGCAAGGGAGGCATGTAGGAAGACACTGATGTAGGCAGAGCAGAGCAGTGTAGCAGAACAATGATGAGACTGGTAAGCCATTGATAAATATTGTATCACTGTGATAAATTTATGAAAAGAAAAGATTTATATTTTAGGGTGGTAGGGAGGTGCTAGGGAGGACTGTTTTCCTCTGAGTTTCAAGTGGGTGCTTGAACACATGGAGTTGTAGCTTCCATCTGGTTGTAGCCAAAACAACCAGGGTGGCAGGGAGGTGCAAGGGATAACTATTGTTCTTTGTTATATAGGTTGGTTCATGTGTAACTGGAAGTTGGTGCTTCCATCCAATTGGTGCTGGAACACTCAGGGAGTTGGTGATTCCTTTTAGTAGGTTCTAGAGAAACCAGAGAGTTGTTTCTCTCAACAAGTTGCATCTTGTAAAATAGAGGTGGTAGCCTCACAATGAGTTGGTGCTCATAAGAATGATAATGTACAGAAAATAAAGATTACTTATCATATCAATAAGAAGAGGTTTTTCCCTTTATGGGTTTCCTCAGGAAATATCTGTTTCTATATATTTCATGTGTGTGATTGATGTTGAATATTCTATTCCTTACTTCCCTACATTATTATGATCTCCATTGAGTGTTCTGTAAAGAGTTTAAAATGTGCATAATTGTTTAAGCACAGTAACAACTGATTTAGCCCCCCCCTCTCAATTGTCCAACAACATATGCGTTATAAAAATGGTTAAATCTACTAGAAGGTTATTTCTCTGTTCATATTTTTTCCGACAAGGAAAAGATCACCTTTTCACTCCTCAAGGATCTCCCCCATGTCAAACATTGGTGGGAAACTTACTGGGAGAAAATTTCCATAGAGGAATCTAGAATATATGGGGCTGAGCCCACTTGAGATTTTTTTGTGGATGCGGTCAAGGAACAATACCACCCTATTGATAACTATGAAGACCAATACATGAGATGGACCACATTGTGGTAAGAGAAGAGTCAAACCATGCTGAATTTCACAGATACTTTCCATACCTTGTGCACTAATATAGGTATCAAAGACTCTGAGTGACATCTGGTTCTAAAATACTATGGGGCTCTACATAGGTACATCCAAACCGAAATGGATTTCCTAAACATTTCATCATTGGGAGTTTCCTATCGATATGTTGTCAAAATTGAGAAAAATTTTAGGCACCAGAACAAATGGGAATTCGGGTCTTCAAATCCATAGCAACCAAAGCATGGTAAATATGACCCTAACCAATATCCTCTCAACAACCAGTCCAAGACATAGGAAAAGAAGGGTAAAGGAAAGATGAAGAATGACACTAGGAAGTGGTATGAATTACACAAAATCCCTTGGCACAAAACCAATGAATGTCACTCGAGATAGTCATTGGTGGTCAAGGCCAAAGACAAGGAGCCAAACCATGATTCATAATCTAATCCATAAAACATTGAAAACAAACAGATCATCGACGCATACCCCACAGATTCTGTCGCAATCAAAACAATTCAACCAGAAGAACCAGTAGATCCTGAAGAGGGGGAACACCTATTCCATTCACATATGTGGGTGAAGGGGACCCCGTTTCATTTCATTTTTGATAGCGGTAGCCAGAATAACCTCATCTCAGATGAGGTCATGAAACAGTTGGGGTCATTGACAACACCACACCCACAACCATACAATATCTGGTGGCTTCACGAGGGACAAGATCTCTGTGTCATCCAATAGTGTTACCTTTCCTATGGCATCCAACCCTTCAAGGATGAGGTAGTGTGTGATGTTTCCCCTCTTGATGTATGTGATGTTGTTTTGGGCCAACCATATATGTGTAAACTTCATGTTGTTTATAAGTCTCGACCCCGTAGTGTCATTATTACTCTGGGGGGTCAGCTCTACAAGATATCAGAGGTAGTTTCGACTACTATTCCACCAAAACAATGTCACAGGGTAATCTCTCATACTGCAAAATTCATTCTCTTCATAGTCTGTTCAAAGGATGCATAGAAGGCCACTACAACCACTGCAGCCTCAACACCTTCTATCCAGTAGAAGTAGATTACAGAAGAGAAAAATATATTGTTTCTTCACCATACGATGGTTCCTACACAATGCCCCATCAAGCCTAGAGACAACAATTTGGTGGAATAGATTCAACCCCGCTAGCAACATGTTCATGATGGCCTTCCACAGACCAAGCAACATTACTTCTCCAACAAGGCACACAACTCACCAAGATTCAAATTCAAAAATCACTTTCCCCTCTTCCCAAGACACTAAAAAGAATGTAGACCATTCCTCCCTAAGGGGGGATGACTAATCCATGTGGATATTGGTGGCCACCCACATGTTCCAAATTCCAACTGGCTCATCTTGATAGTTTTCAATTCAACACGTTTCTCTGTAATGGGGAAATTTATTTGTAATTGTGGGTTCTGTACTTCTGGGGCCGTCTTGAATCCCTACACAACATCAAGGTGGATAATGGTGGCTTCCCACCTATTCCAACTGGCTTATTTGGTAAGTTTTCATGTCAGTACATCTTTATGTATTTCCGGGGTTTTTTTGGGGACCTAAACAATGTTTTCTTGGATTTACATAGTCAAACTATAGATGAAGTAAGAGTTTGATGACATAATGCATAGTTCTCTAAAATACCTTTCCAACGGGCTATCACACGCCTAAAAAAAAGATCCTATGAAAAATTTACGACCCCGAGAAGTTGATGTACTAACTTACTAGAACGAGGCCCACATGACTTTAGGGGCTTCATCTCCTAGGGTTAGGTTTTTGGATGTCTAGGTTTTTTGCATTCATGTTTATCACAAAAATGCCTTCAGAGCCTCATTGTACTCAACTTCTTGTGAATGAGCACAACCCTCACATCTCTTCTCAGAGATAAAGTTGTCGGCTTTCTAGTGAGTCTTGCACATTGTATTTTTATAGTCTCTGTACATTTCTCTCATTAATAGAAATCATGTATTGTTGTATTTCTTTGTTTCTGACAATTTTTATGTGTATTTCATTGTAATATCTCTGCTTTCATTTCGTTCCAAAAATAATCTGGATCAACCAAGTTCCTAAGTTCTCCAGAACTAGGAACACAAATTATGTTATTATGCATATGTAATCCATCCTATTTAATCTCGTACCCTTTGAATTTTTGTTTTCATTCTCTTGTTGTAAACTCTATTTTTCCTATAGGTAATGTTGGTTTGTAACAACAACATCCAAAATTCTTCTCTTTAAATATGACCGATGTATACTAAGGACTGTAGCATGCATAAGATGTACCCTTCTACTGAGTCATCAACAATTTTATTATCTTTACCTTTGTTATGCTTGATCTCGAAGTCATACGCACTTAACAATTCCATCCATCTTGTCTGTCTGGAATTCAAATTTGGTTGCTAAAAAATATATTTCAGACCACTATGGTCTATTCTTAGTTCAAATTTCTTCCCCATTAAATAATCTCTCTACATCTTCAAGGCATGAATTATGACAACAAGCTCCAGATCATGCGTGACATAGTTCCTCTCATGTTCTTTACGCTTTCTGAACTCATAACTAATGGCATGTCCATTTTGGGTGAGGACTCTGCCAAGTAATCCTTTGCATGCATCTATACAACCCACTAAATTCTCATTTAGGTCAACAATCTTTAAAATAGGTGCACTAATAAGTAATTCTTTTAACAAGTTAAAATTCTCTTTGCAGTTTGTTGTCCATACAAACTTAGTTTCCTTCTTTTGTAAAGAAGTGATGGGATGAACAATCTTAGAGAATGCTTCTATAAACCTCCTGTAGTATCCAGCTAATCCCATGAAAGATCTGACTTTTAAAACACACTTTGGTGTTGGCCACCCTCTAATGGCTTCAATTTTCTCTAGATCTACTACTATACCTTCTTATGAAATAATGTGCCTCAAATAATGGATATGTTCTTGGTAAAAAAAAAACTTGCTTATCTTGGCATACAACTTATGTTCCCTCAGTACTTGCAGCACCAACCTCAAGTGATGTTCATGCTCTTCTTTGGATTTAGAATAAATAAGCATGTCATCCAAGAATACAATGAAAAAATTATCTAAGTAACTTTTTAATATGCCATTCATTAAGAACATAAAGACAATTGGTACATTGGTTAGTCCAAATGGAACCACTACAAATTCATAATGTCCATAACTGGTTCTAAAGGATGTCTTATTGATGTCTTATTCCTTGATTCTTACCTGATGGTATCTTAGCTTCTCAAAGAGGTAATCAATTCATGGTAGAGGGTATTTTTTCTTTACCATGGATTTATTCAACTGTCTAAGTCAATACATAGCCTCAATGTTCCATCCTTCTTTTTCATAAAGACTATTGGTGCTTCCCAAGGTGAAACACTTGGGTGTATGTACCCTTTCTTCAATAATTCTTCTAGTTGCATTTGTAATTATTTTCACTATGGTGTACTCACTCTATAAGGTGTCTTTGATACTGGGGCAACTCCTGGAACTAAATCAATAGATAAATATATCTCCCTCTTCGGTGGCAATCCGAGTATTTGTTAGAATACATATTCAAACTCTTGCAATACTGAAAAATATTCCAGGCTTGGTCCTTTTGTATTTTTTGGTTCTTCTACATGAGTTGCATACAATTGACAACCTTTCCTAAAATATCTCTTCAACTGTAAGGTAAAATATCCCTTATAGAAATGGGTCTCGAAATTCCTTTCACAATGATTTGTTTTCCTTCTTCATCAAGGCATGTAAATGTTTTGTCATGACAATTTAGAACAACATGATGCTTTTCCAACCAATCCATTCTAATTAGAATGTCATAATATCCTAATGGTATGATATTCATATCAACAATTTTATTTACTCAGTTCATATTTATTGGATAGCCTTTGGATGTCTCATTGATCCTTCTTTTGGTTCCAATGGATAACTAAACCAAACTTTATTTTTCAAGATTTGTTTTATCCAAATGAATTCTATCTACTAATTTAGGGTCAATGTAACAATAACTCAATCCCGAGTCAATTAAAATAACAACAGGTTGATTAATGATATTACCTTCCACTTCGATAATATGGGATTGAAATTTTGCTTGTCGATCTTCTAAGGATACATATATTCTTGGAATAGTTCTTCCCATGTATTCTATTGTAGTAGCTTCTTGGATATTGTGCATGGTCTTCATTTTATCTCCTTTGTGAGGGAAATACTTGTACATGTGGTATTTATTGTATCCCAAAAATTGGATTGGTGGTCTTCCCCTTTTTCCCAAGGAGTCTTCCTTCTTGGATTCCTTCTTAGCAGACTGATATTGATGATTTTTATTAGGACTATTTTGGTTGAAAGGTGGGTTGAATCCCTTATTTCTCTAATCAGACTTCTCCTTCTTCTCATCCTTCCAAAAAATTTGCAAATATTCTCTTCCCTTTCCTTGCTCGTACAAGTAATTAACCTTTGTAATGGTTTCTTTCAAAGTTCTAGGGTCATCATACTGAATATGCTCTTTATAAAATGATGGTAGCCCACTCGAAAATATCTGTATCTTTACCTTCTCATCCTTGATAAATCCCACATACTTCAGAAATCCTAAGAACTTCCTTTCATATTCTCCCATGGTAATGCTCCCTAACCTGAGTTCAAAGATATATTGCATCTTCTTGTTAAAGTACTGTTCTAAAAGATACTCCTTTTGAAAATACCTCTTGAACCGCTTCCAAGAGATCATGTTCTCATTGATGTGTTCAACTTGCGTCAACTGATCCCACCACATGGAAAATTTTCCATGCAAATTGTATGTGGTAATTTTGTCTTCTAGATTAGAGGAGTAGTCATGCAAATGAAAATACTTCATGATACCAAGCAACCATGCTTCAACATCATCTTCCCTTTCTCCTTCACCATCAAAGGATGGTGGCTTAAGTTTCCTCAGTTCTCCTTGCAAAACTTCCATCTCATGTATTCTTCTTTGATGTCTGACATGAGAAACTTATGGACTGTTTATGGAGTCTCTAGACACATAAGACTTCCTATCTGAGTAAGGAGGTGAGTGATGTCTATGAGTTCCACTAACCCTTCCTAAATTACTGACTCTTATGTAGTTATCTATTCTTTCATGTTGTTTATCTTCTTCCTCCTATATTAAGCCTAATCCATTCTTTGATTTCCTCTGTAATTGATTTAGGATTTACATCATTTGGGAATTTATTTGATTATGTTCTTTCATCATTTTCTCATTATCTGCTTTGTAACTCTACACTTCTATTCTCAGGTGTCTCACAATTTCTATTAATGTTTCTAGTTCCACTCTACTCCTGTGACCATTATATTATGTCTCAACATTTCCAAAACTAATATTTTGACCTTTGGCCTCTCTCTCATGATTGAAGTCTCCCTCTCCTTACTCCATTTATCAAATATGCATTTTTAGCTTGAACTGATGTGTTTATACCCTTAATTCTGTAAGAAAATGTGCATGCAACATAATTTCTATTAGACAAAAAGAATAAGAATGTATACACATTTCTTGGAAAGGGACTGCATGAATTTATACAAATTTCTTTTTCCTTAAGGACACCATTCATATTATTCTTAGTTGAATATGATTTATATTGCTCAGAAAAATTTTCTGGGTGCATAACTGGATTCCTTTTATCGAGATATTTCCAATGACTATTCATTTCCCAATTCCAAGCTTGGAGAAAACATTTATGCCTTTTTGAAATTTCGGGGATTCTCCCTTTTGCAAAGGTATTTCAAGTTGACATGAAATCCACGTGGAACCCTTCCACATGTGTTGGATGATGTGGTAGATGACATGGTAGATGACATGGCCACCGACCTACTGGGATATCTGGATGTCAACACTAAAACATGGCTTGGGAACTTTCGGGGGTCTGGTATGGACCCACTGGGGAACTGGCCCCTCATAAGTTTCCATACCATACTTTCCTAATAAGGTTTTGGTCCTAGGCCATCGGCCACTTCAAAAATCTATCCAACAAAGGAGATCCAAATCCGATATGGTCCACCAGGGCATTGACCCACTGGCTCAAATTTTATCCGGATTGTAAAAGGAACAAAATGGCAAGTAATGTGACAAAATAGAGTAAATGGGAAGAAATCAAATAAGGAAAACAATATAGAAAGAAATAAACTTCTTTATTAAATGGAAGAATATTTAGAACTATATCATGAATGGAAAAATCTCCTTTACAATGAGAGGCCCGTATATATAGTAATTACGGGGTCCTCATAGGAGTCATGTATTTTCATTATTTAATTGTTATGTGTTTTGTTTTTCAAATACCATGGGATACAAAAACATTGTGGGTGAATTTCCATGGGTTAAAAAACAATACTACACACATAATTTCTCTCCATTTATTATTATTCTTTTTTCCTACCAAATACCATGGGTGTATATTCTTAATGGTAAAAAGAAACAATTACCATGGTGATTTGGTGGAAGAGGTGTATGGCCATCGATTTCCACTTGGATTAGTCCTCCCCCCTTATGAAGTAATTGTCTTGATTGCATCAAGTTCCCAATCTTGGGATATGGGGAAATTTTTGTTGAATCAAAATCTTGGTGAGTCACTTGCCTTGCTGAAGTAGTTGTCCTGCTTGTACTGGAATCGTGGAAGGATGTCATGAACCTGTTGGTTGAGGTGTTGGATATGTTTAATACAATTGGCTACATGATCCTCCTTGGTTTGAGTGTAGGAGGAATCTATAAGTGAATATGAAGCAATAAGGGATATATCAATGGGGGGTAATGGTTGGAACCCCAAGCATGCCTAAAAAGGGCTATATCCAATAGAGATATGTAGGGATTTGTTATAGCTTTGCTTGACTGTGTGGTGTGGAGGCACCCCCGTAGGTGAAGAAATATTATCTTTATGGTCTTCTACAATCTTTTCGACCTTCTTATGTTGGATAGAAAGGTATTGGACAGAGGATGTAATGGTCACAATGTCCTTTTATTCACCTTCTAATCAGATCGTGAAGAGAATAAACTTTGTAGTATGAGATATTAATTTGTGGCACTGTGTTGTCGATACAATAGTTGAAATTACCTCTAGTACCCTGTAGATATGATCCTCCAGAGTAACAATGACACTACAGGGTCGAGACTCATAAATAACATGATGTTTCCACATATATGGTTAGCATAAAATAACATAATAGACTTCTAGTGGGGAAATATCACATAATACCTCATCCTTGAAGGGCTTGATGTCGTAGTATATGTGACACTGTTGGCTAACACAGAGATATCGTCCCTGGCGAATCCACCCGATGTTGTATGGATGTGGGTGTGTTATTGTTGGAAAATCCAACCTCTTCACGACCTCTGCTGAGATTGGGTTATTTTGGATTCCACTAGCAATAACGAAATGCAGTGGGGTCCCCTTCACCAACATCTGTGAATGGAAGAGGGGCTTCCCCTCCTCATTCTCCTCTAGTTCTTTTGTTTGGATTTTTGTGGTTGTGATTTTAGCAGTGGGTTCTGCATCAATCATATATTTCCTTTTATTGTTTTCTAAATCAGATTCTGAGTTGGAGCCAGGGATGATTTTAAGGATGGAAATTTATTTTAAAATGTAGAAACCTTGGCGAATCTTACTAATCCTTCATATGCCAACTATAAATTTTTGGCGATATTTTTATTGTATATAGTTTTTCTAAAATTTTGGCGATTTTTAAGGTAAAATTATTTTATCCTATAGAATTTGAGCGAATTATTTTTAAAATAGTGAATCTCATTTTTGGAAAAACCATGGAAAATTAGCCCATGAGCGAAATTTATCCCCTAAAATCATCCCTGGTTGGGGCTCGGTTCTTTTTCTTTGAGTTTGGCCACCAATGATTATTTTGAGTGAAATTCATTGGTATTATGCCAAGGGAGTTTTTGGAATTTGCACCACTTTCCAGTGTCCTTCTTCGTCTTCTCGTTACCCTCCTTTTCCTATGACTTGGATTGATTGTCTTGAGGTTGGCCATTCTATGGGTTAGTGATCCAAAAAGGATCCATAGAAGGCTAAGAACAAATAAGAAATCGCAAAGGCAACTCAGGACGCTCATAATGGCTTCAACATACAGAGAAAGGGAAATTATTCAAAGTTCCCAAAACTCAGTTAAACTGACATTATCACGAAGAGTGCATTGCAATATTTCTAACGACACAAATGACTCATCAAACAGAGTTATGGATAGAAAGATATTCACGGTCAAAATTTTGGTCAACCTAGCCCATTCAGCAAGGATGAGTCATCATTCGTACTACTGACGTTAGCACCATTATAGATGACATCATTGTATGTAAAAAATATGTGGAAAATGCAGAGGGCGACACATGTCATGATAACGTCAACATGATGATGTGGTAGCACCTAAGGCTGCCACGTGTCACTCATTTTTGGACTTTTTAGGTCGACATGTGGACCAATGAAAACATACCATGTGGTCATCTGTATAGGACACATGGCATGCATACAATACATGCCAGGATGATGTGGCATTCGTACACTACGTGGTAGGTTGACATGGAATGAAGGTGACATGACATGATGACTTTGAAGAGAGGTGATGTGGGCCAATGTTTGGTTGCCACATGGACTAGTCATGGGCTTCCACGTGACAGTGCGAAAATTCCCAATGACGCCCAACAAATAATAATATAAAGACCGCCAAATTTGGCGGCGGTTCTTCCAGATTGGTGGTATATTCCGCTGGCGGCCAAAATTAGCAGATCCACCAAAACTTGTTGTAAAATTATACCAAGAGGGGAGGCCTGCCAGTTAGACCCCGTGACCTCTGCCTAAACCTCTACCAACCAACGCCTTCAAATAGCCTCCGCTAACCAATGCACCAATGGTCCCATTATTGCATAACTGCCCGCAAATATTATAAAAAGGGGGATTATGCCAGTGTACAGGGGAGAGACCAAGGGCTTGGTCGTACGAAAAGAGGCAAGTATTTTGAGATAGAGTCCATTAATTGTTGCAGGTGTGGGCACAAAAACTGAGACAAGATTGTCTCTTGGTTCCGAAAGTGCCAGACTCAGATCGAGACATGGAGACAGTCATTTTTAGGTAATTCGATGCCACAAACGCAGTGGTGATGTTTGTTTACTGATATGAGAAACGATTCTATAGATTAACTCCAAAATGAGGTATACTTATGTATTTTTCCCAATTCTTTTGTGGAGTTAATAAAAAGGCCTACCCATTGGAGAGCAGGACCCGGAGACGTAGTCCACTAGGGATGAACTTCGTTATCAAGTTATTTTTGTTTTACATTTGATGCTCATGACTCTTTCCTTTTTGAGTTTTTCCTTCTTTATGGTGCATTTCAATTTATGCTCATTTAATCCAATTCTTTAATAAGTCACCGGATGAAAAGATCCCAGATCATGTTGGTATCAGAGAAGTCATCATTGACTTGAATTTATTGAGTGTGAATGCTTACTAGGGCCAATCATAAGGAGGGTGAAGAAACTCTTAATACTTTCAATCCTGAAGTTGGCCATGCATCCCAAAGGATTAAAATGACAGAAGAGGACAAGCGTGATGAACAGGAGGAAAAATTTCACATGGTCTTTTATCGCATGTTAGAAATGGTAGAACGAATGTATTGGGATAACGAGAAGAGGATGAAGAAGAAATGGAAGAAAAAGGAATCACATGTAGATGACGATGCTTCGGTTGAAGTATATTGTCATGTTCAACATATTGATGAAGAGGAAGTTAAAGTGCAACTGGCTTCTCTTTGGTTGGAGGGCATCACTCTCGTATGGTGGGAGAGCAAGCTTCAGGACATAATTAAGTGTGGTAATATTCTTTCCTTATGGTCAGAATTTAAATCAGAGATAACGAAGAAGTTCTATCCATTAGGGTATTTACATAAAGAAATGATGGAATGGAAAAATTTAAGGCAAAGTAAAGGTCAAATTGTACAAAGTTTCACAGAAGAATTTAGGAAGAAAGCTCTTGCATTGAACATTCCTTTTGATTCTTATGAAACTTTAATGAAGTATATTGACACACTTCATAGTTATATTCAACATACTTTGCTCTTGTTTAACCCCACTATTCTTGACAAAGTTTGTGTGCAAGCCACTCACCTTGAGAACAGGGGGAAACATGTTAAAGAAGATCCTGTTAGCACTTGGTAAATTTCCTAGAGGTCGAAAAAGAAGAAATCTACAAAGGTAACCTTAACCAACCGCTTTTAAAGCTGGGATCTATCCCTTCCAGCTTCAGAGAGGGATCTCTCTATATGATTTAGCTTTGTTTATTAATTTAGATTTTAGGCTAGGTAAAGGCACGAGTTTTGTTTTGTTGTAAAAGGGTTTTATCAATTGGTTGAGATTGTTTACACATCCAATGGGCTATGGGGTCTGTATCTAATAAAATCTGAGATGCAACCAGAAACACTGAAGAAATCCTTCACAAGGCGAGATAACACGCTCACTGGATCTTTAATAATTAAAGTGATGGTCAGAAGAAAAGACAAGGAAAATAACTCCAACTAACAAGCAATTAAGAATTTCTTAGTTGAAGATATTTAGAAGATAAACATTAAAATCTTTAGAATCGGAAACAGGGTATCAAAGATAAATCCTGCAACATAACGCTATTCGTAAAGATTAGTTATCAAAAAATAAGATGATTACATAGCAAGAAAACATTTAACTGAGAAAATCACATCACCAGTGAACATGCGCAGGAATCCTATAAAGTGCCTCTTCTTTATTAATGGCAGATCTCTTAAAAAATAGTACAGTTTGATAGCAACAGGGTGTGCGGATCGACAACCCTCAATACATTGAACAATGAAGTATTTATAAGTCAAAATACAAACATTCCTGTCATAACCGATTAGGACATGCTCATTCTATTTTTAGCATAACTAACTTAACTAATCAAAACTGCTTTGATGACTCGATACAACTGTTTGCTGAACTTCTGGGGTAGGCCGTTGGCGAGGTGCCTTCGTAACCTCTTCTGACTGGAAAGGTGACTGGGTCGTGACAGCGCATCTGCTAATCTAGCAGATCGCACAGCTCCTCCCATCTGATATGACCTGGCACTGAGACCTTAAGCAACCTACGATATACTTCATCCATGTCTGTATATTTAGCAAATGTAGGCTTGATGATGAATATGTGTTTAATCTCATGTTGAATACTAATATCCAACTGCAGGGCTTCCATGAATGCTCTTCCTGAGATGCTTCCCTGTACACCTGCAAACTTAGAATTGTCCTTAGACACTTCGGTCAACCTTTTCTTGTAATCAGGCAGTGCCATTAATTTGTCATTAATGACCTTCAGACCAGGCAGGCCCTTCTTTTGAAGAGCATCTATCTTGTTGAAAAACTTCTGCACTCCTTGATCCATGACTTGAATCTTTTCCTCGAGCTGAAGCATGAGACCTCTTTTGGTTAGAACCCGTTTCACCTCCAATATAGTTTTTGTCCTGTCCTCAATCTTTAATTCTTTGAGTTCCTCCCTGGTCTTGGAATTCAGGAACCTTATGATTTCATTTGGTTGTGCTGGCATGTCTCCCAGCTCAATTCTGATTTTCTCTATAGCCAATTTGCTCCTCTTGAGAAAATCATTTTGTTCAAACATGATCTGAACCATTGGCCAGATTTCATTCATGGACTTGGAAATATCAGTCCACACAAGCTCTTTGACCTCAACCAAGGTCTTCCCTGCCACTGTCTGCTTGTGGAGTTGTTGTAACTCCTTCTTAATTTTCTCATTCACCTGTTTCTCCTTGGCTAGACTTATCTGGAAAGAAGTCTTTATCTCTTGGAGATTTTCCACTTCTTTCTTGAGTCTACTGATTTCAGACTCTTGCAAATTCATTCTCTCCATAGACTTGGCCAGGTCTGTGGTTCCTTCTGGTAGTTGAACTATTGTTGTAGATGGAATAGCTGTCACTGTTGCTGTGCTCAATCCTGCAATTGGGATAGCACTTAATGGGATTCCTTCCATTGTCTTTGTCTGCTCTTTCTCTTTTAGCAGTCTTTCCATCTCAGCCTCCATCTCCTTCAGCTGAGCATTCTACTCCATGAGTAATTTTAACATCTCGTCCTTTTCGGCTATCTCCTTTGTCTGTGGGTCCTCTGTTGGAGGGAGCTTTAGCTTCTTCCTTAGTGACGTGATGTCCGCATTTTTCTTTTTGATCATTTCTTCGACAGCCTTGACGTTCGCAGGATCGTAGACGATCTTGAGGACCAGCTCCTCCAACGTCTTGATTTTGCTGTCTTTCGCGAAAGACGACATTTTATCCAGCTTCAGTTGGGTCTGGGCATTGCTCAAAGATACCCGAAACTTTGATGTTGATGCTGTAGCATGGGCTAAAGTGTGGAAAATCATCTCCCCAGTTTGCTTATGCAGATCCATCTAGTCTGCTGGATGCACGTCCTTGACCTGGAACTCAACGGTAGCCCTTTTGTAATCTGATATAACCTTGGGATCCGACACTTGTGCTTGGAGGTAAGCCATATGCATCCTACCTTTTTCTGTATCAAATGCCGAAAGAATTCTATGCTGGGATGTGGAAGACCGCTTCTGGAATTGGGCGTAAGTGTTGCTAGTGAGTGTTTGGTTCTTTTTCTTGATCAAGTCATATTTCTCAAAAATGCCCAACTTGGGCCCAGTCTTGCTTGGCGGGGTATCTAAGGGAGAATCTGTAGTTTTTAGTAATGGAGTTATCCCCTTATGTTGACTCGATCCAAAAGGTAGAATGAATGGCTTGACCATTGTGGTAGTCACTGTGGTGGTAGCAACTTCATGTTCTATTGTTGTGCCAGGCACTGAAACTGTCTTCGGCTTTTTGGAGTGAATGTGAAATTCCTCCGATGACACCTCTGTTACTGGAGGAGATGACTCATGTCGGGGTCTATTCTCTTTGTTAACCTGAGGTGTGGTAGTGGGGAGCGCACTTGTTGAGGGTGTCTGTTGTTCCACCTCGGTCTGTTGTTCTTCATCAATCAAAGTATCGGGCTCCCATTCCGTCTGATTCACAAATTTCTCTATCTCTGGCTTGGGCTCGTGCGCATACGAAATTTTCTTGTTGTTCACCCTCATTTCAGAGATGATCCCATGTGGATCGTAGTGCCAGGTGAAACTCTTGAAGAATTTCATTTCCTTCAATATTCTGTCCGCTTCCTTGCCGACACTTCTACTATTGCAGATAAAGGAACCTATTTGTCCTTTAATCCTCAACTGATGTTTCTTCTTTAGTGAAAAAAAGTGAATATCATCAGAATTCATAATTTGCCTAATATATTCTAATGCAAAAACTCTTACCGGTACATATCTCGACAGCTTGTAAGGTGCCAACTCGCACCCAAAAACTCTGATTTCGGTATAATTCTGGTAAAGGTACCAGTCGCCGGTCTTTGCATTGTCCGAGAGCTGCAGAATTCTCTGGAGTTCTTCATTTATCCGTGGCTCAGGCCTGCCACTCAACATACTAACCACTGGATGGTAAAATTGACCGATGAAAGATTTGAAGTCGTATTCGGCCGAGTTACGCCTCAGAAGAGAAGTCCATGCTGTGACAGGCTGGGGCTTTTCGTCGTCGTCCATCTTCTGCATGGAGAAATTGAACCTGTCATCTTGGAAATAGACGAACATGTAAGCCAAAATGGATGAATACCTGAACATGCCCTCCATGGTGAAATTCACTAATTGATCATGGATGTTATTGGCCAAGAAGGTGCTGAAGTCAAATTGCGTGGTCGACTGTTCATCATTTGAGAAAATGGACAGAAAACCCATGATGGGCTCGTCTACCCATTGATCAGAATAGTAACCAAGAAAGGCACACAGGGAAGAGATAATTTGATTTCCTTGGGTGGAAAAAATGGAAGAATGGTACGGTGGGTTTGTTGACGGGAGTGGAGCGGAAGTGGGGAGGAAAATCTCGAAGATATGAGCTCTCTGAGGGAATGTCATTTTCTGGTATAGTTCAGTGAGGATTTCTATATTGAATGGGGACGCAGATTCAACACGGGTAACTTGCATCATCTGGTCGATATCTTCGAGGGTTATGAAGAAAAGGACGTCTCCAGATGAAGAAATGATGGCTTTCTGTTTGGGGATGTAGTGGGCTTGACACTTAAGGGTGAATTCCGAGAAATGATGAGTCTGGGGAAAGAGATACAGAGGCAAATTGGACTCCCAGAGTCCAATTTCGTCGCTTTGGTCCAGGAAAACCTCCCGGAGCCATGACTGAAGATCAGCAAAGTCGAAACCGCATATGGTATCGGCTATCAAACGATCTTTATCAACCAAAGGAATTTTATCAAGGTCAACCAGAGGAGGAAGGAGAGGATTCTCTTCCTCTTCCGATTGTTTTGTCTTCGACACCATTTCAGCAAATGTACCTGCATCAAACAATACGTTAGTGGGGTCAACTGGACTGTAGGTGGGGGCGATGCAGAAGCAATGGAGGAATAGGAGGTTTCTGGCGCGATGCATGAATAACGAATAAAAGGGGAAATGGTAGTTTTATTCAAAATGGGATCGGTTTGGCGCGGGAGATACGGTCAGCATGACAACGGGCATATCATCCAGTTATTAATGGACAACGGGCAACTTGGGGTGATATGGCAGGTGACGATGACCAAAGTATATGGATGACTGACGTGGCGGTTGGTGATTGGGGGTTAAAATCGCCAAAGGAGTTTGTTCATGAGTGAAGGGTTTATGGTACTGACAACATGGACTGACAGAAGTTATGGGAGGTGACCCGATCCCGGGAGCAAGTGGAGAAAGTGGACTCAGTGGAAGATGACATCCAGGGGCGACGGGATGTTAGGGAGCATGTGAAGGATGGGACTTGAGAACCAATAAACCAACGCCATGTATGGANCCGCCGAAAGAAATATCTTTTCCGGACCCCCCCCCCTTTGGTTAAAGGTAGGACACCAGGGGGGGTACAAAATCTATTTTGATCCGTTGATATGCGCGTTGGTTTCCTAACCACAGATCTCAGTGCGTTCATTAATACCCATTCCGGACCCCCCCCTCCATTAAAGGTAGAATGGAGGGGAGGGTCCGGAATTTTATGTGAACTATAGATCTGAGTTCTCTTTTCTGAGTCGTCCCGATGTGCGCCCAGGTTATTACCAATTCCGGATCCCCCCCTCCGTTAAAGGCAGAACGGGCGGGGGGGTCCGGAATCAAATGAGGGCCATTGATCCATGCGCCCTGCTTTGGATCGTCCAGATTTGCGTAAACATTATCGCCGATTCTGGACTCCCCCCCCTTCCATTAAAGGCAGAACACTAAGGGGGGTTCGAAATGCCATACGAGTCGTTGATTTTAAAGCAGTGATCTGGACCGTTGAAAGGTGACTGAAACATAGGTCGGGAGCAGAAAAGGTCATGTGTAGGAAAAACTTAGGATTGGCGCTTTTCAATGGGTTTTTTCAATTTTGTCTTAGACACCACCAAGGGGACATCACTTCGTCTATCCTTAGGTAAAGGAGACTTGATATGGCATTTTCTTCAGGTGGGTTTTATTTGGTAGGACAAGCAAAGCAATTAATCTACATCCTATCCTACTTTCACAAGGCAATTAACCCAGATTAGACTGTTGGGTTAAGATATTATTCTTCCTAGGGGATATCTAACCAGGATTAGATGGTCTGATCAGATGTATTCACTAATTCTAACCTAGGGGTTATCTGACCAGGATTAGATGGTCTGATCAGATGTATTCACTAATTCTAAGCTAGGGGCTATCTGACCAGGATTAGATGGTCTGATCAGATGTATTCACTTATTCTAACCCAGGGGCTATCTGACCAGGATTAGATGGTCTGATCAGATGTATTCACTAACCTATCAACATTGAAAATTTAAAAGAACTTGATCATGCTTGAACGGTATGACCAAGTCACTTGTTATTGCATGGGGATTTTTGTTCCAATTCTTTCTGCCCTCTTTTCTTTTCCTTTCTTTTTCCTTTTACAAATTATTTGAAGAATGAAATATCATTTGTCCACAAAATCACCACATACAGATAATATCCAAGTCATCAACTGATTTCCATAATTTATGGGGTGATAACAGTGGCTCCACCTGGGGATGGTACTTGCTCTGTTAAGTGCCAAGAATCCATTTTCTCGTTACTCTGGACAAATCTGTCTGGAAACCTTTGTTGGTTTCATTCTCAAGCAAACTTCGAAAAACAGTGATCTATAGCTTAGGGCCTTCTCTTCGGGCTTCAACAAACTAACCAACATTCTTCGCTCAGAAAATGCAAGTAAAGGCTGAAAATTAAAAATGGGTATGTACAATGGAGAGTGAGTTCCTCGAATCTCTTACTCAGGTGGGAGATAATGCTTCAGCATCCTGCCATTCATAGGTGCTCCTGGCAGATCTGACCCATCAACATTGTTTAGCAAAAAGACATTGTTTCCTCTGAAAGATTGGATCATGTTGGGCCCTGTCCACAGATGATCAA
Source organism: Picea glauca (assembly GCA_000966675.3). NCBI lineage: Eukaryota > Viridiplantae > Streptophyta > Pinopsida > Pinales > Pinaceae > Picea > Picea glauca. The sequence continues at coordinate 503,741 of JZKD02S1719906.1, forward strand.
ATTTCCCATGCTTTCCCTTGTCTTCATTCCTGACATCCCATCTCAACACCAAGTCCCCCAGCTCAAAATCATCCTCCTTGGTTCGTTTATCAAATATTTTCTTGATTTTCTCTTGGATGACCTGTGTTTTGTCGAAAACATCTTCTCGGGTCTGTTGTAAATGAATCATCTGATTAATTCGTCTCTGGGAGTCATTTGGCTCAGCTTGCATTTCTTGAAGTAAATTCATGACAGGGACTCCCAAAGACATTGGGAAAATAGCCTCAGTACCGTAGACCAGCTGGTATGGTGACATACCAATTGACCTTTTGGTGGTCAGTCTGTCTTCCCATAAAGAAAATACCAGCTTATCATGCCATGATTTCTTATTTTCCTGCAATGTTTTCTTGATGATATTCACCAAAGTCTTGTTTGAGGATTCCGCCAACCCATTTCCCTGAGGGTAGTAGGCTGTGGAATGCCCCAAGCCAATGTGGTAACGACTGCAGAAATCAATGAGTTTCTTCGACCTAAAGGCAGCTGCATTGTCAGCAATGATCTTTCTAGGACAACCAAAATGAGATAAAATATTATTTTCAAGAAATTTGATAATAACAGAGTCAGTGGCTTGCCTGCTTGGTACAACCTCGATCCATTTGGTAAAATAATCAGTGGCAGTAAGAATCCACTTATGTTGGCCTGAAGACGGAGGGTGTATTTCTCTAATGAAGTCAAGTCCTCATTGCTGAAAAGGAGCCTCCACTGAAATTGGTTAAAGGGGTAAGGGAAGGAGTTTCCTTTTACCCTCAAACAGTTGGCATTGGTGACATGCTGTTACTTTATGATGCACATCTGCAAACAAGGTTGGCCAGTAAAATCCAGCCCTGAGTATTTTGTTGGCTGTAGCCTTCCAATTCAAATGGCCACCACAATATCCTGCATGAAACTCCTGCAACACTTTATCAGCTTCATATTTCAGTAAACAATTTAAAAGAATACCAGCAGGGTCTTTCCAATACAAATTTCCTTCTAGAATACAGAATTTCAAAGCCTTCAATTTTAAAAATCTAGCTTTAGTTTTAGTTAAACCAGGGGGAGCTTGTAAGTTTTGTAGAACAAAAATAAGGTCTGCATACCATGGAGAGTTTAGAAAAACCTCTTTAATGTTTGGAGTCGCCATCTCACCCTGTTAGTCTGCCACCTCTAGAAAATTTATGTCCAGAGCTTGAAAGTTAGATTCAACCATCAATTTGGCAAGGCCTTGGCCTTTGACCAGCTTTGTGGGCTTAATTTCTATGTCGTATTCTAGAATAACTGCAATCCATTTTCCCCTTCTCCCATCAGTGTTGTCTTGTGTCAAGATATATTTTACTGCCGCGTTCAGAACATAGGCTATGATGTGTGAATGGAGAATATAGACCTTGAAGTCCTTTATGGCCTTTACCAAAGCAAAAGCCTGCTTCTCCATAATATTATAGTTCAGGGCAACATCTCTCAGAGATTTGCTGAAGAAAGCGATGGGTTGTTCATACCCTTCACTGTTCTTCTGCAGTAATACAACTGCTATCGTATGTTCAGAGGCGAAATAAAAAAGATAGAAATCTTTAGTGAAATCGGGACTAATCAAAACCGGGGCTTCTGTGAGTGCTCGTTTGACTTGTTCAAAGGATAATCTGGACTCAGAGTCCCATTTTATCTTAGTGTTCTTTTTTAGCATGTTTGTAATGTTTCAAAGGAGTTCAGCCAGATTAGGAATGAATCTTCGAAGAAAGTTAATTTTCCCTATAAAAGACTGTAGTTCTTTGAGGTTTCTGGGGTGTTCTATCTACAGTATGGCTTCTATCATGCTAGGATCAATTCTGATTCCCCCTTTAGAGATGATATGTCCCAACAGTTTACCCTCTTCTAACCCAAAAATACATTTCTTGGGATTTAAGGAAATCCCAAACCTTCTGCACTTTTCGAAAACTCGTCTTAGGTGTCGCAGGTGTTCACTGTCAGATTGGGAAAACACAGTCACATCGTCTAGATAAATGACAATAAATTTTCCTGATTCTTCTATGAAGGCGATGTCCATTTCCCTCTGGAAGGTGGCTCCTACATTCATCAGACCAAAAGGCATCTTTACATACATGAAAGTGCCCCAGGGTGTGGTGAAAGCGGTTTTTTCCTGATCGTCTGTGTGAACTAGGACCTGGTTGTAGCTTGAGAAACCATCTAACAGAGAAATTCGACTGGACCTGATCACACTTTGCAGGAGGTGATCCATTTTAGGCAAGGGGTAATTATCCTTCAAGGATGCTTTATTCAGATTTCTGAAATCTATGCAGAGTCTGATTTCACCAGTTTTCTTGCGTGTAGGTACTAAATTAGAAACCCACTTAGAGAAACGTAGGGGGACTATGATCTTGGCATCATACATTTTCTTGATCTCCTTTTCTATCAAGGGAAGAAATTTGGGATTTATCCTCCTAAGTTTCTATCTAAACAGTTTCTGGTCCTCCTTGATGGGAATCCTATGTTGTATGATGCTGGTATCATAGGCTTTCAGATCTTCATATCCCCAGGAAAAAACATCTGAATATTCTTTAAATAGTTCAGCATACTTAAGATTTTGTTCTGGGGGTAAAGAACTGGACAATTTAACCATCCTAGGCTTCTCTATAGTTCCTATATTGCAGTCTTCTACCTCTTGCCCATGGGCTTCTATTTTCGGTTTCTTAGCTACATCATCATTGTCAAACAGATCTTCTAAAGGGACAAGACCTCTAGGTAAAACATTGCTTTTTAATTGTAAAACATCAGCATCTAGCTCGTCATCTCTTAACTCTCCTGCCTCTAAGGTATCTTCTGCATCTACCATATTTACAGTGTCCACACTATCTATTTCGAACTCAGAATTATTTACATTCTCCTTTGCGTTTTCTAAATCTATGTTTATACATTCAAAATCGTTCTTGCATTGCATAAAGTCATTTATCTGATCGTCATTTCCAAACACTTGCCAGTACCTGATATTATCGAGCACTGTCAGTCTGCATTTTACTTCAACAGTGTATGAGCGAGTTTGGAAGAAAGGAATCTTACAGGAAGCGGCTGACGTAGATAATCCGTCAGCCAGGATGTTTTGTCCCCTTGGCATTGCCTGCAAGTCAACCTCACTAAAACACTTCAAAGCATCGAGGGCAGCATTCCTGTAGGCTCTGAGGCGCGTGTGTTTAGCAACATATTCCCCTGTAATTTGTTTAAGTATTAATTCAGAGTCGCCCCTTACCATTATTTTCTTAGCACCAACCTTTTTCAATAGCTTTAGACCGAGCATGAGAGCTTCATACTCGGCAACGTTGTTAGTGCAGTGGAAATTCAATCTATAGGAATGATTTTTTGAATACCTTCTTTGATGATTATGCAACCAGACTCCAACTCCTGCCCCTTCTTTACTCATGGCTCCATCGAAATCCATGCTCCAGAAATCAGCGGGGAAAGATTCCATGATTTCATTTTCCATCTTTTCTGCCTCGCCGCTCTCTGGACCTTCATCTAGACCAGGTACTTCTTCCACCAGCTGAATATCTGGCTCTTCGCTATCACAGTCATTGTAAAAGATGAACGAATCTAAATCAGAATGAGCAGAGTAAAGGGGATAATTGTGTGGTTTCTCTTGACTGCTGACCATATACTTCATCAGTGTTTCCCAGTATAACCTCCTTTGTTGTCCAAACATTAGGATAGTGGCATAAGACATATCCAGCTGCAGGGTTCCTTTCAGCTTAGCTCCCCAAGACCGGGACAACAACATACCATATTTTGGCAGGACATCTGCAACCACCACGTCCATTACCATGCTTTTCGAAGGGATTTGAACCAGGGTGATGCACAAATCTTTAATCAAACCAATACATTTGACTTTGCTGGAGTCGAATGAGTGTAGATCTTTATAAGGCCTGGTGACCTCCAATCCCAGTTTTTCCATTACGGCTTTGGGCATCAGGTTATGTGAGGCACCTGAATCCAGCATGGCGTTATGCAATGTCAAATCGTGCATGTTCAAACTGATGTAAAAGGGAGCTACATCCCCGGTATCGTCCCGACCATTTACTTCTGGTCCGAAAAGGAGTTCGGGATGGTCATCAACAAGGTTCACAGTGTCTGAATGAGTCACTGATCCGATAGTCAAGGCCTTGGTGTCTATGTCTGGTTCAATGGCTAACGCTTTTAGTACCTGGGAGCGATACCCGTCTCGATTCATCAATTCTGTTAGTGGGATGGAAATCTTTATTTTTGCTAATTCTCCTTCAAGACTAAAAGGCACAGAATTTCGGGTCTGACTTGTTGATTCTGGTTGTTCCACCTTATCCTTCCGCTCAGAAGAACTAGGAGAATCAACGGGTGGAACTTTGGGCTGTGCAGGTCTTTTCAGTATGGTGACATTTTTCTTCAGCGGAGGGTCAGCTTTATTCTTCTCAGGAACATTACCAGGGGTCTCTTCGGTAGAAGGTTCAGGGGTTTTCTTGGATGAGGTCCCTTCTGTCTTCCTGCCACGCAGATTATACCGCCTGCGTGCATCCATAATAGCATTCTCAAGGGCTTGTTGTGCGTCATCCTCAGATTCCTTACTTACCTTTGTTTGATTTAACAGATAAAGTTCCTCTTCTTCTCGAGTGAGGAAAATGGCCTCATTATCGTGAATGCCCATAAGGTTAATGTGAGTGTCCTCCAATTCTTCCATCACGTCTCCCCCTTCATCAGCATAGTTTTTCTGTAGAGGAGGTCTGATCGGCTGATCGGGGCCTCTCTGTTCTCTTTGTTCTCTAGGATCTCTTGGATCCCTTTGTCTGATCTGAGGAGGGTTTCTCTTGAAATTAGGGTTCCGAATCTGAGGAGCAGGTGTGTCATCTCTTAGAGGATTTCTGTCTGAAATGTTCAATCTTTCTAACAATAATGCCAACGATCTAACTACAGTATCCATTTTGGAATCGTTGTTAGACGTGGAAGGTTCTTCCTTGATCGTGACTCTCCTTTCAGTCCTTTGACGTGCTCGTTTTGCCAGTAGATTGGCCTCCACACTGATTGCACTCTTTTGCATATCCTCTAAGGTGGCAACATTTCTTTCTCTTAATTGATAAGACATGTCAACGTCGAATCCGTCTGGGAACTTAATCAATGCCAAACCCTGGGGGGGTTTAATTTCAGTGGGGATTGCATTATACAAATTGTTAAAACGAGTGCAATAATCTTGTACCGTCTCACCTTGGTTTCTTTTTATATTTTCGTATTCTGACAATATTTGGAGAGGGTTTTTCTTTACCTCCCATCTGTCAAGAAAACTTCTCTGGAACGCGACAAGGTCAGGGATTGATGTAGCGGGTAAGGCTTTGAACCATTTTTTGATGTCTCCTGTCAGACTCTGGGCGAACAGTCTCATTTGGACGTCGACTTCGTCAACTTCTTGCAGATCCAAGTAGTCGTTCATTTTATCCATGTGTTGTTGCGCGTTTAATGTTCCGGTTGCGTCGAACTGTGGGAGTCTGGTCTGGTATTCTTGGGGCATGGCATGTAGTGGTGCGGATAACACCAAAGGGGCATATTGAGTGGCCATGACGGGTGGAGGAGGTGGGACGACGACCTGGGTGGTTGGAGGGGTAGTGACGGAAGATGAAGTTGATAAAGGACTATGCGGCACTGAGGTAATTATTTGTAGTTTATTCGTTGGAGACAAGACTTCAGGGGTCCGGGGATGCAACGCAGTCGGGTCAAAGATGAGCTTAGACGCAAAAGTTTCAGACCGTGTTCTAACAAGGTTTCGTGGAGGGAAAATATCGAGATCAAGGTTTTGAAAGGTATCTGGTTCTCCTGAAAAAGAAGGAGACTTGTGAAGGAGAGTATAACTCGCTGAACTGGTAGCTAAGGCCTTTCGCCTTAACAACTGCTCAGGATTATCTATCGTTGTAGAGGGTTCTGGGTCAGGATGAGATCGAGTGTCAACTTTCTTGGGAGCCAGAACTCTTTTTGGTTTTTATATATATATTTTTATTTTTATTCCCTGGTGAAGGAAAACTAGGGGCGATTTCTACGCTGTCGTCGTCTAGCTTCCACTTGTTCCTGAGTAGCTATGTCTCGTTCAATGGCTGCCCATGAACGTTCGAGTTCTTCCCAACTATTGGCAGTTTTGAGGATTATGTTGAAAAGGTTTGACGCAATATGCGTTTGATTCGTTAAGCCGGGATCGATATTAGGTTGTACTGCTGCAGGGACAGTCATAGAGGAACATTTAGAGTGGGAAAAGTTTCAAAGGGAGATTCTGAAAATAATATGTATAGAGTTAATCAACCTCTAACCATTACTTTATTCTCAGCGTCAAACTTTCTTTAGGGGAGAGAAAGGTGAGGTATTCAGTTTTAGTTCTTCCCCAGTGGAGTCGCCATTTATGTTAGCACTTGGTAAATTTCCTAGAGGTCGAAAAAAAAGAAATCTACAAAGGTAACCTTAACCAACCGCTTTTAAAGCTGGGATCTAGCCCTTCCATCTTTAGAGAGGGATCTCTCTATATGATTTATCTTTGTTTATTAATTTAGATTTTAGGCTAGGTAAAGGCACGAGTTTTGTTTTGTTGTAAAAGGGTTTTATCAATTGGTTGAGACTGTTTACACATCCATTGGGCTATGGGGTCTGTATCTAATAAAATCTGAGATGCAACCAGAAACGCTGAAGAAATCCTTCACAAGGCGAGATAACACGCTCACTGGATCTTTAATAATTAAAGTGATGGTCAGATAAAAAGACAAGGAAAATAACTCCAACTAACAAGCAGTTAAGAATTTCTTACTTGAAGATATTTAGAAGATAAACATTAAAATCTTTAGAATCGGAAACAGAGTATCAAAGATAAATACTGCAACATAACGCTATTCGTAAAGATTAGTTATAAAAAAACAAGATGATTACATAGCAAGAAAACATTTAACTGAGAAAATCACATCACCAGTGAACATGCGCAGGAATCCTGTAAAGTGCCTCAACTTTATTAATGGCAGATCTCTTCAAAAATAGTACAATTTGATAGCAACAGGGTGTGTGGATCGACAACCATCAATACATTGAACAATGAAGTATTTATAAGTCAAAATACAAATGTTCCTGTCATAACCGATCAGGACGTGCTCATTCTATTTTTAGCATAACTAACTTAACTAATAAAAAATGCTTTGATGACTCGATACAACTGTTTGCTGAATTTATGGGGTAGGCCATTGGGCAGGTGCCTTCGCAACCTCTTCTGACTGGATAGGTGACTGGGTCATGACAGCTCATCTGCTAATCTAGCAGATCGCACAGCTCCTCCCATCTGATATGACCTCGCACTGAGACCTTAAGCAACCTGCGATATACTTCATCCATGTCTGTATATTTAGAAAATGTAGGCTTGATGATGAATATGTGTTTAATCTCATGTTGAATACTAATATCCAACTGCAAGGCTTCCATGAATGCTCTTCCTGAGATGCTTCCCTGTACACCTGCAAACTTAGAATTGTCCTTAGACACTTCGGTCAACCTTTTCTTGTAATCAGGCAGTGCCATTAATTTGTCATTAATGGCCTTCAGACTAGGCAAGCCCTTCTTTTGAAGAGCATCTATCTTGTTGAAAAACTTCTGCACTCCTTGATCCATGACTTGAATCTTTTCCTCGAGCTGAAGCATGAGACCTCTTTTGGTTAGAACCCGTTTCACCTCCAATATAGTTTTTGTCCTGTCCTCAATCTTTAATTCTTCGAGTTCCTCCCTGGTCTTGGAATTCAGGAACCTTATGATTTCATTTGGTTGTGCTGGCATGTCTCCCAGCTCAATTCTGATTTTCTCTATAGCCAATTTGCTCCTCTCGAGCAAATCATTTTGTTCAAACATGATCTGAACCATTGGCCAGATTTCGTTCATGGACTTGGAAATATCAGTCCACACAAGCTCTTTGACCTCAACCAAGGTCTTCCCTACCACTGTCTTCTTGTGGAGTTGCTGTAACTCCTTCTTAATTTGCTCATTCACCTGTTTCTCCTTGGCTAGACTTATCTGGAAAGAAGTCTTTAGCTCTTGGAGATTTTCCACTTCTTTCTTGAGTCTACTGATTTCAGACTCTTACAAATTCATTCTCTCCATAGACTTGGCCAGGTCTGTGGTTCCTTCTGGTAGCTGAACTCTTGTTGTAGATGGAATAGTTGTCATTGTTGTTGTGCTCAATCCTGCAATTGGGATAACACTTAATGGGATGCCTTCCATTGTCTTTGTCTGCTCTTTCTCTTTTAGCAGTCTTTCCATCTCAGCCTCCATCTCCTTCAGCTGAGCATTCTGCTCCATGAGTAATTTTAACATCTTGTCCTTTTCGGCTATCTCCTTTGTCTGTGGGTCCTCTGTTGGAGGGAGCTTTAGCTGCTTCCTTAGTGACGCGATGTCCGCATTTTTCTTTTTGATCATTTCTTCGACAGCCTTGACGTTCGTAGGATCGTAGCCGATCTTGAGGCCCAGCTCCTCCAACGTCTTGATTTTGCTGTCTTTCGCGAAAGACGACATTTTCTCCAGCTTCAGTTGGGTCTGGGCATTGCTCAAAGCTACCCGAAACTTTGATGTTGATGTTGTAGCATGGGCTAAAGTGTGGAAAACCATCTCCCCAGTTTGCTTATGCAGATCCATCTAGTCTGCTGGATGCACGTCCTTGACCTGGAACTCAACGGTAGCCCTTTTGTAATTTGATATAACCTTGGGATCCGACACTTGTGCTTGGAGGTAAGCCATATGCATCCTACCTTTTTCTGTATCAAATGCTGAAAGAAGTCTATGCTGGGCTGTGGAAGACTGCTTCTGGAATTGGGCGTAAGTGTTGCTAGTGAGTGTCTGGTTCTTTTTCTTGATCAAGTCATATTTCTCAAAAATGCCCAACTTGGGCCCAGTCTTGCTTGGCGGGGTATCTAAGGGAGAATCTGTAGTTTTTAGTACTGGAGTTATCCCCTTATGCTAACTCGATCCAAAAGGTAGAATGACTGGCTTGACCGTTGTGGTAGTCACTGTGGTGGTAGCAACTTCCTGTTCTATTGTTGTGGCAGGCACTGAAACTGTCTTCGGCTTTTTGGAGTGAATGTGAAATTCCTCCGATGACACCTCTTTTACCAGAGGAGATGACTCCCATTGGGGTCTCTTCTCTTTGTTAACCTGAGGTGTGGTAGCGGGGAGCGCACTTGTCGAGGGTGTCTGTTGTTCCACCTCGGTCTGTTGTTCTTCATCAATCAAAGTATCGGGCTCCCATTCCATCTGATTCACAAATTTCTCTATCTCTGGCTTGGGCTCATGCGCATACGGAATGTTCTTGTTGTTCACCCTCATTTCAGAGATGATCCCATGTGGATCATAGTGCCAGGCGAAAGTCTTGAATAATTTCATTTCCTTCAATATTCTGTCCACTTCCTCGCCGACACTTCTACTATTGCAGATAAAGGAACCTATTTGTCCTTTAATCCTCAACTGTTGTTTCTTCTTTAGTGAAACAAAGTGAATATCATCAGAATTCATAATTTTCCTAATATATTCTAATGAAAAAACTCTTACCGGTACATATCTCGACAGTTTGTAAGGCGCCAACTCGCACCCAAAAACTCTGATTTCGGTATAATTCTGGTAAAGGTACCAGTCGCCAGTCTTTGCATTGTCCGAGAGCTGCAGAATTCTATGGATGTCTTCATTTATCCGTGGCTCAGGCCTGCCACTCAGCATACTAACCAATGGATGGTAAAATTGATCGATGAAAGATTTGAAGTCGTATTCGACCGAGTTACACCTCAAAAGAGAAGTCCATGCTGTGACAGGCTGGGGCTTTCCGTCGACGTCCATCTTCTGCATGGAGAAATTGAACCTGTCGGCTTGGAAATAGACGAACATGTAAGCCAAAATGGATGAATACCTGAACATGCCCTCCGTGGTGAAATTCACTAATTGATCATGGATGTTTTTGGCCAAGAAGGTGCTGAAGTCGAATTGTGTGGTCGACTGTTCATCATTTGAGAAAATGGATAGAAAACCTATGATGGGCTCGTCTACCCATTGATCAGAATAGTAACCAAGCAAGGCACACAGGGAAGAGATAATTTGATTTCCTTGGGTGGAAAAAATGGAAGAATGGTGCAGGGTTTTGTTGACGGGAGTGGAGCGGAAGTGGGGAGGAAAAGCTTGAAGATATGAGCTCTCTGAGGGAATGTCATTTTCTGGTATAGTTCAGTGAGGATTTCTATATTGAATGGGGACGCAGATTCAGCACGGGTAACTTGCATCATATGGTCGATATCTTCAGGGGTGATGACGAAAAGGACGTCTCCAGATGAAGAAATGATGGCTTTCTGTTTGGGGATGTAGTGGGCTTGACACTTAAGGGCGAATTCCGGGAAATGATGAGTCTGGGGAAAGAGATACAGAGGCAAATTGGACTCCCGGAGTCCAATTTCATCTCTTTGGTCCAGGAAAACCTCCCGGAGCCATGACTGAAGATCAACAAAGTCGAAACCGCATATGGTATCGGCTATCAAACGATCTTTATCAACCAAAGGAATTTTATCAATGTCAACCGGAGGAGGAAGGAGAGGATTCTCTTCCTCTTCTGATTGTTTTGTCTTCGACACCATTTCAGCAACTGTACCTGCAACAAACAATACGTTAGTGGGGTCAACTGGACTGTAGGTGGGGGCGATGCAGAAGCAATGGAGGAATAGGAGGTTTCTGGCACGATGGATGAATAACGAATAAAAGGGAAAACGATAGTTTTATTCAAAATGGGGTCGGTTTGGCGCGGGAGATACGGTCAGCATGACAACGGACATATCATCCAGTTATTAATGGACAACGGGCAACTTGGGGTGATATGGCAGGTGACGATGACCAAAGTATACGGACGACTGACGTGGCGGTTGGTGATTGGGGGTTAAAATCGCCAAAGGAGGTTGTTCATGAGTGAAGGGTTTATGGTACTGACAACATGGACTGACAGAAGTTATGGGAGGTGACCCGATCCCGAGAGCAAGTGGAGCAAGTGGACTCAGTGGAAGATGACGTCTAGGGGCGACGGGATGTCAGGGAGCATGTGAAGGATGGGACTTGAGAACCAATAAACCGACGCCACGTATGGATAGGGGCCCGCCGAAAGAAATATCTTTTCCGGACCCCCCCCCTTTTGTTAAAGGTAGGACACCAGGGGGGGTCCGGAATCTATTTTGATCCGTTGATTTGTGCACTAGTTTCCTGACCACAGATCTCAGCGCGTTCATTAATACCCATTCCGGACCCCCCCCTCCATTAAAGGAAGAACGAAGGGGGGGTTCCGGAATTTGATGTGAATCGTAGATCTGAGCGCTCTTTTCTGAGCCGTCCTAATGTGCGCCCAGGTTATTACCAATTCTGGACCCCCCCCCTCCGTTAAAGGCAGAACGGGCGGGGGGGTCCGGAATCCAATGAGGGTCATTGATCCATGTGCCCTGCTTTGGACTGTCCAGATTTGCGTAAACATTATCGCCGATTCCGGACTCCCCCCCCTTCCATTAAAGGCAGAACACTAAGGGGGGTCCGAAATGCCATACGAGCCGTTGATTTTAAAGCAGTGATCTGGACCGTTGAAAGGTGACTGAAACATAAGTCGGGAGCGGAAAAGGTCATGTGTAGGAAAAACTTAGGATTGGCGCTTTTCAATGGGTTTTTTCAATTTTGTCTTAGACACCACCAAGGGGACATCACTTCGTCTATCCTTAGGTAAAGGAGACTTGATATGGCATTTTCTTCAGCTGGGTTTTATTTGGGAGGACAAGCAAAGCAATTAATATACATCCTATCCTACTTTCACAAGGCAATTAACCCAGATTAGACTATTGGGTTAAGATATTATTCTTCCTAGGGGATATCTGACCAGGATTAGATGGTCTGATCAGATGTATTCACTAATTCTAACCTAGTGGATATCTGACCAGGATTAGATGGTCTGATCAGATGTATTCACTAATGCTAACCTAGGGGCTATCTGACCAGGATTAGATGGTCTGATCAGATGTATTCACTTATTCTAACCCAGGGGCTATCTGACCAGGATTAGATGGTCTGATCAGATGTATTCACTAACCTATCAACATTGAAAATTTAAAAGAACTTGATCATGCTTGAACAGTATGACCAAGTCACTTGTTATTGCATGGGGATTTTTGTTCCAATTCTTTCTGCCCTCTTTTCTTTTCCTTTCTTTTTCCTTTTACAAATTATTTGAAGAATGAAATATCATTTTTCCACAAAATTACCAGATACAGATAATATCCAAGTCATCAATTGATTTCCATAATTTATGGGGTGATAACAGATCCCATGAAGAAACCTTCTAATCTCTCACATAAAACATTCAAGAAGTTTAAAAGGAATTACAAGAAGAACGACATAGTGACGAGAGAAGGAGGAAAGCCATCTTGTAATCATTGAAAGAAAAGTGGTCATGATGATGAAAATTGTTGGAAACTGCATCCAGAGAAGAGACTACAATAGTTTGGTGGAAAGGGGAAGACAAAAGTCGTTGCTACAGTGCAACAAGATCTTGGTTCTGATTTGGGAGATGAAGGAAATATCACAGTGGTTGGAGTACAAGGTAAATATTCTCTTCATGCTAGTTCAAGTTCCAATAATGAATCTCATGATGATGAATGAAAGAGGAATGAATTATGTCATATAAGAGTTGTCTAAACACACTAAGATAGATACATTATTTGATCCGGGTTCCCAAGTAAACTTAATATCTGAAGCACTTGTCAAGAAGATGGGTATTGTAACAAAACCACATCCAAAGCCTTATCCTCTTGGTTGGGTATGTGATAAAGAAAAACTTAATGTCACCAAAAAATGTAGGGTCGGATTTTCTATTGTTTCAAAGTTGATTGATGAAGTGGATTTGGATGTTGTACTGTTTGATATATGTGGAATAGTGTTGGGAAGACTTTATCTTTATGATAGAAAAACAGTCTTCTTTCGTCATGAGAACAGATACCACCTTACTAAGGGGGGAGTGGAACGTATTGTTAGAGCTCACAACATGAGGGTAAATACAACACTTGTTAGTGTGGGACAAATGAAAATACTTATAAACACTAATAAGAGATATGTACTCATGGACGTAAGAGAGAAAGATGTTGGGACATCCGACTCTTTCCAAGGATGTGATCCATCTCATAAAAAAAAATTAATTGATATTGTTTCTAAGTATGATGATATTTTTAAGGAACCATATGGTTACCTCCTAAGAGGGAAATCCAACATGAGATACATCTTCAACAGAATTCTCCTCTTCCTAATGTGGGCATGTACAGGATGTCAGTTGTGGAGATGACATAGATCAATAAGTAGGTACAAGGCTTATTGGATCAAGGGTTCATCAGACCCAGTTCATCTCCTTATGGTTCTCCAATCATGATGATGCCAAAGAAAGATGGCACATGGAGAATGTGTGTCTATTATCGGTCCTTAAATAAAATCATGGTGAAAAATCGATACCCTCTTCCTCGTATAGATGATTTACTTGATCAATTGAAGAATTTTGTTTATTTCACTAAGTTGGATTTGCATAGTGGATATCATCAAATCATGGTCGCATAACCGGATGCATGGAAGACTAATTTAAAACCAAACATGTTTGAGTGGTTAGTTATGTCATTTGGGATTTGTAATGCTCCAACAACTTTCATGCATGTGATAAATGATGTATTCAGGCCTTTCATAGATGACTTTGCGATTGTGTATTTAGACGACATTTTTATTTTTAGCGATGGACATGTGAGGCATATAAATCAAGTATTGGATACTTTGCGAAGGGAAAAGTTGTATGTAAAAATGTCTAAATGTGAATTTGGCAAGACTGCACTAATATACTTAGGTCATACTGTAGGAGGAGGAAAATTGAAAATTGATCCTTCCAAAATTGATGTAATTGTAAATTGTCATGAGCCAAAAAGTGTAACTGAGGTCCGAAGCTTCTTAGGCGCAGTGTAATATTGGAGGAGGTTCATTTCAAATTTCTCCTTAATAGAAGCTCCTTGTTGGGTATGTGTTATATTCTTTGTAGGTGTGTGTGTGGCTGCGTCATATTCGACAACTGCGTCTGATGATCCCTCTAGTAGTTCTCTTTGTGTCGTGTGCATCGGGCGCTTCCTAGGGGGGTCCCAGGTATGCCCCCTCGGTTACACGCAGCGTTCGACACCGGGCGGTAGCCCAGGGCCGACGGGATTTGGGGTAGCGCTCCAAAAAATGTTCTTGGGTGGTTTTTGCTATTTTTAGCAGTTTTCTAAATTAATCTCATATTAAGGGATTAGGGTTTTGGTATCTATGGAATACCTAGAAACATTGTATATATTGTATGTTGAATGGTGAAATTCGATATAATGAATATAAAAAAGGTTTTCCATGGTTGAGGGTTTCCAGTATAAATCTTTGTGTACTCTGTATGAGCCATTGATTAAATTATGTTTTCCTTAAGAATCTACATGCATTGCTTTACTTCACAGGTTTAAAAATTACACTCCTTTGCATGCCTTAACCAGTGTGAAGAGCACTTTTTCAGTGGGAAGGAATGTTGGTTGTGGAGCCTGATTATCTTCAAGATTTAGAGGTCTTTATTTTCAGTTGTGTTTATACCCCATGAAGATTTTACACCCCATAAGAATGTACACTCTTCCACGTAGGGGAGTGCAAAGGGGGGTTACCCCCTCTAGGGGTCTAGGGGAAAGCGGGCCCCCGAAGGAAAAATTGCCTTGTAAAAGTATATTGTAATTTCATTGTAAATCTAGACCGTTCATTATAAGGTCACAGATCTAATGATAGAAATTATGTTAGGGGTTTTTTCCTTAGAAGGCAGCCCTCTTTTATGAGGGAAATGTATTGTGGCTAAGTATGAGAGTGAATATTGTATTCTGAGAGAGAAGACTGTGAGAGAAAGAAGAGGAAGTTACAACGGGTTTGTTGTAGGTTGTATCCCTTCAATTGCTGGATAATAATAAAGGAAGGACCTGGAAATTTATTTGGTGGACGTAGCCCACACTGGGTGAACCTCGTATATCTGTGTCTCTATTGTATTGTGTATCTTATGTATTTTATTTCTGCATTTGTTTTATTTTATTTCTCTGTGATCTTGTTTTTTTAACAACTAGTATCAGAGGGAAAGATAACTCGTAGGAAAAGAGGGTTCGTGGTTTGAGTGGGAGCAATGTCGTAAGATGGAAAGTTTAGGGTCAAGAAATTTAATGACCAAAACTACCAGTTATGTAAGATGTAGATGGAAGATTATTTATATCAGAAGGATCTATTCCTACCATTGGGCAGAATAACAAAGAATCCGAAAGCTATGAAGGATGAAGAATGGGAGATTTTTTACAGAAAGGCTGTAGGAACGATACGGCTAAGCTTGACAGCATCGATGGATTTAAATATTTTGAAAGCAAAGACAACAAAGGATTTGATGGACGCATTGGCTAAATTGTATGAAAAACCCTTAGCATCCAATAAGGTATTTCTAATGCAGAGATTATTTAATATGAAGATGTCAGAAGGTGGGTCTGTTGCAGATCATTTAAATGAATTTAATAATATTACTAATCAACTAAGTTATATAAAAGTGGACTTTGATGATGAGGTCATGGATCTTCTAATCTTGTGCTCATTTCCAGAAAGCTGGAACGGCTTGGTCACGGCTGTAAGTAACTTTGTCTTTGGTTCAAATACTTTAAAATTTGATGATGTTGTTGGTGTTATCCTTAGTGAGGAAATATGATAGAAAATCATAGGTGAGACATCAGGTAATGCGTTGAACATGGAGAATAGGGGAAGACAAAAGGATAGAGGAAAGGGCTCAGGGAACCGTGGGAATTATAGGAAGGGAAGATCCAAATCTAGGCTTGGAAAGATAGAGTGTTGGAATTGTGGGAAGAAAGTACACATGAAAAAAGACTACAGAGCTCCAAAGAAACAAAGAGATGGACAACAAGAGAGAAATTAGGTAGCAAATGTAATAGGTGATGTGTTACAAGATGCTTTGATTCTTTATGTAGATAATATTTCTGAGTCTTGGGTGGTATATTCAGGGGCTTCATTTCATGCCACACCCCATAGGAAACATTTTCTATATTATGTTCAAGATTATTTTGGACAGGTTCATTTGGGTGTTGATGCACCATGCAAAATTATTGGAATGGGAAAGGTAAAAATAAAGCAAAGCAATGGAAACCAATGGTTTTTGAAAGAGGTAAGACATGTTTTAGATCTAAGGAAAAATATAATTTCAACATGACAGTTGGCAAGTGAAGGTTTCATATCCATATTTACATATAAGACATGGAAGGTCATCAAAGGATCATTGGTGATAACAAAAGGAGAGAAGGTATGTACATTGTATTTATGTACTTGTAATACTAACTCTTCTATGTATTTAGCTTCTACAAGAGTGGATACAACACTGTGGCATCATAGGCTTGGACACATGAGTGAGAAGGGGATGCAGATACTTCACAAAATAAATTTGTTTCCAGATCTTAAACAAATTGATTTGGACTTTTG